>JASANE010030641.1:0-11303 GCA_030248225.1 Trileptium ribeirensis | reverse complement strand
TCATCGTTCGCTGTACTCTGTTCTGGGGCGTCTTCTTGTCTCCTATGTCCAGAATCTCTTGTACATAACAACATTGCCACTCTCCGACAATTTCTTCCTCTTCGGTACATTCGCTGCCGGAAGAAAATGAGAAGTCTACGTAGAGACGTGGACCTCGAGAGCCCGTCTGCATTCGCCAGGCCGATAAGTAATTTCGAATCCACAGAACATCATCAATAGTTCGTTCATGTATTGGATCAGAGCCGAGTTTCGCGGAGGTTTATCGAAAAGTGCAATGAGCGGCCAGTGCCCTAGCAGATGTCTGAAATTTTACGGGGTACAACGTATGGCCGGCGCTTTTGTTTCAATTGCTGGGTACCTACGTTGATAGTCCAATAGGGATTTACCAGCATACGCTATGGGCTGACCTCCTTTCTCAGTCTTCTGGGACGAGACAGCTCTAGTGCATAACCAGAAACCTCAGTCTATTAAAGGCTTCATCACATTGGGATATCCACCGGAATTCATCTCCTTTCGGCAGAGAGAATTTATGGGTTCGCAGACATATGTATGATAATGCGGTAGTCGCTCACAAGCCTAAAACAACTTGTAATTGTGTCACGGACTCGGGGCGTTTATAATTATAATCAGCTGCGGTCTTTAAGGGATTCGGCCTTACCCCATCGAAACTAATAATGTGTCCTAGATACTTAAGTTGCTTTAGCGCAAACTGCCATTTTGACGGTTTCCACCTAAGGTTAACTTTCCAATTCGGTCTAATACCATGACCAATTCAACAAGATGTTGGTCGAATGGGAAAAGGGAAAAGATCAGGACGTCATCGATGTAAATTAAGCAGCGTTTCGCATTCTAGGCATATAAGTACGACTGACATGCATCTTTGAAAAGCTCCAGGAGACATGTATATATGGGTCATATCACAGGACCATGTACTTTTGAAACGCCCCTTTCTGAAGCCAAAATGAAACGTTTTCGAATTACAGTGTCTAGACCCTTCCGATGTAAAAACCCTGAATTTTTCGAATATCGATGTCTCTATGCAAAAATACCTACCTGAAACCTGCTACAGGGGTCGCAAAGGGTACCAGTGGGGATCAAACTTTAAGCCGAAATAAGTCATTATTCTGTAGGTTGACGCAGTGACACCCATAATCCGTTTGTATGTAAGTCGGACCAAAATGGTCGCCATCAAGCCATTTGAAAGACTTGCGACCTGAAACTGGTGTTGCGAGGGCCCTTTTGAGGTTAAAAATAGACCAATTTAGAACAACCCTGTCGCAGAAGTTTTCCTAGCGCAACGGAGAGAGCACCTACAGATACCATTTTATGCACACAAACCAACCATGAGTGGGGGATGCCCGACAAGATTTCAAATTTCAGATTTCAAGCCAAAGTTCAGGCAGATCTTTAGGCCTTATAAAAAATTGGCACCCCGAAACTGCACTTGAGGTCGGGGGGGGAGGCCTACACCTCAGGTCGGGGGGCTACAAATTTCTACAACATACAACGCGTGAAACTTTAGCTACTCTAATATGGTTCTTGAGACCTTCAGATTCGTTTACTATACATGCGCTCGGGGGGGGGGCTATATTTTCATTAAAATTTTAATACATGAGGGCGCGTTACTATGTTTCCATTCGGTCTACTGTAAGACTGTATGCTAGATTTGGATTTTTTAACCTTAATTTTCGTTAGGTCGGGGGGGGGGTACATTTTGCATATGCCATTTTTGGCATATGCAATGACCTTCGATCTCATAATCAAACAGCACATAGACAGAGGCTGACATTCTTTTGTTCTTTAAAACCTGTACCGATGAAGATTATGGTTATGTAGCATTTTTGGAGCTAGTGCACTTTGACGTTATTTACCAGCGCATGCAAGCTGCCGGATTTGATCTAGGTCGGGGGAGGCTACATGTCACGAAAATTTTTTTCGGAAGTTTGACGTCAGCTTCAGTGTCGATGCTTACTCACACGTTTTGCGGAAAAATTAGCAAATACCAAAGGATCACAGGGAAATGAAAAACACACATATGTATCACGTGCTAGCGATACAGCGAACGTTTATAGTGGGATATGTGTTTCTGGCTTCATTTAGCCAATCTGGTATGTGGGCCTCTGGCTCCTGCTATGTTAGGGGCACAGATGTCCACCATACCTCATTGTGACCGTCGGAACGCCTATTACTACACCTCACAGCAACATTAAATTTCCTTCAAAAATGGGCCAAAAAGTGCTAATGTAGCCCCCAAAATAGACCAAAACGACATGGTTTCGTGAAATGACCCATATTAGTATTGTCCATGGACGGTAAGAAAAGACATCTTTTCCTCGCTGTCAGGGTCAAGTTCTAGTTATCAGAAACCTTTCTTTAAGTCCAAACTGTTCATGAGCATGGTATTCTTTAGTCATCCTAAAACATCGTCAATGCGGGGTAACGGGTATACATCTTGTTCAGCAACTGTATTCAATTTACGAAAGTCGACGCGCAAAAGTAGCGCTTAACAGCTTTCGATTATGTTCTTTTTTGGCGTCCAAAAACACGAATATCAAAATTTTGTGGGTATAGGAAGGCAACTAAAGTACCCGCCACAAATGACTTTCGCTCGCTCGCGACTCGCTCGAAATAAATTTGTTCTAAAAATAGAATTTTCTATTAATTTAAATAGTTGCGAAATCTCGAGCGAGCCACTCGCTCGCGATTCGCTCGAACTCGCTCGCTCGAAATGCGACGGTCATTTTTGGCGAGTACTGTAGCTACTGGAAATAGTGCTAACAAAATCAGTAGAGTGTTCAATATGACAAACTCTGTTTTTAACAGACCGAAATCCCACTTTCGTGAGCCAAATCTAAAAATCGAATTTTTGGGCCTCCAAAAACGCGAATTGCCCAATTTTAGGGGTACAGAAAGGTAGCTATATACTGGTAATAGTGCTCACAAGTCACCAGAGTGCGATCAACTTTGCTTTTTATCGTACCTAAAACCAGGTCTATATACCTAGATGTGACCACGATCTGGTAATTAGGGGAATTTGGGGTATCCAAACAGGTCCCGAGGGGGCGTGCCAGAGAGCATCCGGAACCCAACAGGACGCCAAAGATATGGTATTTGGTTAAAATATAATTCAAAGCCGCCAACTAGTAAATTTGGGACAAAAAGTGGATCTATTGGTTAAAATATAATTCAAAGCCGCCAACTAGTAAATTTGGGACAAAAAGTGGATCTAAACAGCTAAATCCGACCAAAATTACATAAATCACTAGCTAAGAGTATAGAAATTCTTAGTGAATTATCTAAACTGCCCAGGCCACTGTTCTCAAAATATTCAAATTAATATACTTTTCGGACAAATAAGAAAAACTTCTCGTATCGGATTTTTGATTTTTTTTTCTGGTTAGCGAGACAAATTAACTCAAAGTCCGTAAATCGTGAAAAATGACCAAATTATCTAATTTGATCAATTTTGCCCTTACAGCTAAAGATATTTTGTTTTTGGCAAGATTCTGATTGAGGCAAAAATACGATCAAAAACAAAAACAATTTGTGCACCCCCAAAAAATTCAAAGTCCTAATTTTTACCGCAGAATGAACAGGTAAAATTTTAGCCATAATTCGGTCCAACTTCAGAATATCGAAAAAAGACAAAGTGTAGCACTGACTGCCTCAGGACGCGTCGGCTGGTACCTAATTTGACACCATACGATAATATTGTTTACAAGTTACTGTTTGATGGAAAAAAGAGCAAAAAGCGAAATCTAAGGACAAATTTCTGAAATCGACGATTTTTCAGTATCTCAGGGACCTGTGACCAGATTTGGTCATAATAGGCACTGTTGTACTCCTTTCTACTAGATCTATCGATCGATACCAAAATCACAGATGTAAATTTACTTAGTGGGTAACTATGTCCAAAAACCTATTTCAAAACGTTATCAAGAGCTACAGCACACTATAATGTCTTCTCGAGAAGCCTCCTCGAATCAGGGGTCCATATTTTCTCTCCAAGAAGCCACACAAAGAATAATGATCACAAGTTCGACGAAGCGTCAAGGTTACATGGTTGTCTAATATCAAGTCGCCCAAGTACTTCCAGACTTACCAAACTGTTTGATAAGTTGGTCACGTGACGCTGGTGAAGCAGCCATAAGTTGTCGAAACGTTATAAGAATTTGTATCACGAACTCTTCATCATAACTGCTTTTATCTAAAACTCATGAATAACTACAAAGTCCAACTTAAAAACACTTATTTAAAAGATTGATGCAGTAAAGCCAGGTAAAGTGAACAAATTTAAAGCCAAAAACATTATAATAAATAATTTACTAGTAAATGTAATAAATTACAAAAAGTGAGGGGAGCAAATTGGGGTGCCTTTTGAAATTTGCATAAAATTAACTAATTAATTACTAAACTAATTAGCATATACTGCCAAGTTTTAGTGCTTCAGAAATGTTATATTCGTGGTCACCAACATCCAAACACCCGTGCGGAAAGTTTTTTTCATTTCGGAGCATTTTGAAAGTTTTTAAAAACTTATCTAATTAACAATTAATTAGTAATTAGCTAATAAGCTAACTAATTAGCATGTTCTTAACACCATCGAATAGTAATAAACAACAGATTCGTAGTCAGCACGACAAGATGTGGTATACGCACCAAAATAATAGCTTTACATTAATTAATCATTGAAAAATAAGCAATTTTTGTATTAAAACGCTAAAAATAGGCTAACACTCTCAATTAATTAGTTAATTACTAATTAATTGTTATTAATAATTTCTAATTAACTAATTATTAATTTTTTCATTTCTGAGCACTTTGAAAATTTTCAAAAAATTATCTAATAAAATAATTAATTAGTAAACTAACTAATTCGCATGTTCTTAACATCCTCGAATAGTAATAAACAACAGATTCGTAACCAGCACGACGAGATATAGTATATCACCAGTGATACGCACCAAAATAATTAACTTTACTCTAATTAATCTCTGAAAAATAGCCATTTTTGTATTTATTGAACCTGAAGGATATTTTATGCCTTTCAAACAATAAAATTTAAACTCGGCCCTGTAGTTATTGAGGAGTTCGACGGAAGGACGAAAGAACGGCCTGGCGGTGCCGATTTTCTCCCTCTGACGAAAAATTAAAACGCTTGGCTTCGCTCCGCACAATTAAAAATTTAACGATCGCGTGGGTTTTTGTGAATTTGCTGCAATGATTAGAGCTGACCTAGCTATTTGTACAACATTCGAATACTGAGTTAAGGTGGCACAAGGATGTTAAAACATACTCCAATTTGCTTTATTACAACGTTTTCACTACACTACAGCACGTGCCCGAAATCACCGAGCGAGAAGTGCTGTAGCTTGTTTCGAGAGCAAGCGAACGTCGAGCGAGTAGGGATATTTCTTGCAGGTGCTGCAATTTAATTTTCGCCAACTTAAATTTTTCAGTCAACAAGCGTCATCTTTAATTTTTTTACAATCATAGACATCATGATTAGCATACCACAAACACTGCATGTAATCGCTTATTATGGAATTAAAAACCTTTTTTTTATCATAAATTTAGTTTCGGTTGCTTTTCAAATTTTATTTAAATGTTTAACTAAAGTTTCATTTCATTTAGAATTTCAAATATCAGTTGAATTCCGTTTAAATTTTCAACAAAGGCTAATTTATTTTGTAATGTGGATTGGTTAAATTTTCAACTCACATTTCACTTTATTTCAAATTTAGCTTAAATTTGCATGTGTACTTTCATTTCGTTTAAGAAAAATAAAAAATTAAACATTACCGATTCATAAAATGTACGTGCTAAATCAAGTATACATACTCCGTCATACAAAACACTACTAAAATAAAACCAACGAAAGCTGATGTTCTCGCTTGCACGCTATCTCATGAAACATTACCGATTCATAAAATGTACGTGCTAAATCAAGTATACATACTCCGTCATACAAAACACTGCTAAAATAAACCCAACGAAAGCTCATGCTCTCGTTTGCACGCTATCTCATTTTGGGCTGCTACATGTCATTGCTCGACTTACCAAGCAACATTTGAAATAAGCGATGAGGAATTTGTGATTCCAAAACCATTGAGCAAATAGCTTCGCTTCCGCGATTTGCTAATGTTTTCCTGTCTTCGCTATCGTTTCTGCCGTGTTCACTTACAGATTCGTGACTAGCGACGATCGATCCAATGAGTATTACAATTTCCAGAATTAGGTCATCCTGTGGATCTTGATTACACCCGTTATTAACTCCAAGTGTGCCTAAAACTATATAAATTATATTGCTACGTGTACAAAAAGATTTGGATCACAGTAACTACGATTCGTTTCGGGAGAAATATGAAGAATCTCCTAAATGAAGATTAAGAAAAAGAATCCCACAAGTCGAGATATAAAAAGTCGATAAGCGAAGTGGGAGAACTGTAAATACTTTAAATCTCGAGGCAAAATACATTATCAATATGCGATGCAAAACTTGCGTATACCGTTTAACACTAACGAAACCTTTGCAATTAAACGACAATAATACACGATGGAAATTAGGAAAAAGAACCCTGGGTGAAGATTTAAAGTGGCGATAAGCGAAATAGGAGAGCTGTGAATACTTTAATTCTCGAGGAAAAATACAGTAGTAATAAGCGGTAAAAACATGCATATACCGTTTAACACTAACGAAAACTTTACATTTAAACGAAAATAACACACGATTTCAGTAACTGTGTAAACAAAGCAACCCACAGTCCCTACGCATCACACGTAATTAAGCGAAAGATGATAATCGAAGAACGCCACGCCTGCAACAGCATTGAATCTACGCAACACTAGTACAAAAGGTGAATGTCACAATGCAATGCTTGCAAAAATATTTAAAATATAAAAATCAGTTTAAAAAATTCTGCTGTTATTGACTGAACAAACGAGAGTGAATGGTGAACACAAACGAAGTGAGAGGATCCACATGGAGTCCTGCTAGTTGTTGGCAGGCTGATCGAAGAGTGTTTTGCAATAAAAACGTTTTTTGATCTTTGAAATGTATAACTCGTTAGCTCATTGTGCGATTACGATCAGCGATGGCTAAAAATATATGTTATATGATTTTGTACTTTCAAGTGACTCCACTTGATCTGACCACGAATTGGCCCAAAACACCATTTTTGCCTTTGCAATATTGGAATTTTATTTTAAGTTTTCCGACTTAGGCTCCACATACATTGCTATTTGTTTGTATGTTCCTACGCTGCCGAGTATTCACCTGGCCCCACGATTGTGGGGGGCCTCAATCCTGATCACTCGCGGCACGCTTCTCTGTTCGCAGTACCTGGTTCGATATGTGACATCGGGTATTGTTGCCATTGGCGTAGCGGCACGTATCGAAAATGTTGCCAATCGTTGACTGACGTCGCCAGTTGTTGATCTTCCGCGCAGCCAGGCTCAGACCTCCGGGAGCGTTCCTTTGGCCAGTGAATTCGGGACCCTGTTGTCGGGCATCCTTAGAAAATGACCGAGCTACCGCAAACGCTCTGCCCTCAGCAGTGTCGATACATTGGTTTCATGACAAACTCTTCGCCGAAGATCATCATTCCTGATGCGATCGCACTTTGTCACGCGTAGAATTCGGCTTCAACAGAAGTTTTCCAATGTGCTGAGTAACTGGCTTCGCTGTCCCCGTTCCGCAGGCGTATAACAGAATCGGTCGAATGGCAGTATTAATATTAATATATATCTGCACTTTCGTGGAAACGTACACGTCTGCCGAGTTCCACACATGCCGTATTCCCGCTAAGGCTGACCTGGCACGATTTTTGCAGTTTTTAATGTTGGTGTCACAAGTCGCTGATCCCGTAAGAGTGCTGCCCAGGTAACAGAACTGTTCGCCATATTCCGCCGCTGATGTACCTCAGTACGATGCCTTGATGTCTCTCGATGCAGCAGGTCATTACGTTGGTCTTCTGCGAGCTGATGACCAGACCAATGCGCTTTGCGGCTGTTTCCTTCCTTCGTCGAAATTGCTCCTTCCTTCCCGAAATTAGGAAGGCAACAACACACTTTTCAGGCCCAAACTTGGCAATTTTTAATCATCACAGAGAGTATTTTACCAATGGCTGGGCAAACTTGCCTTAAATTTTCACAGCACATATTGATTTGAATAAAAATTTTCATAAGCTTATGTAGCTTACCTACAGTGTAAATATCACTGCAATATATCTCTCCTTCGTGAAATTAGCGAGTCAAAACATTCTTACAGGTCAAATTTGCCTATTTTGTCGATGACTGTGCCTATTTGGCTCAAATTATCTTAATATTCTTATGCTTGCAGATTACCCATAATGCATTTTTCACAGAAATACCTGGTTTAATCAGGCACTTAGGAGGTCATACACCTTTCAGTTCAAAATTAGCAAAAATTTACGTAAATCGTACGTAACTTGGTGATGGTTTCTCCAATTTCGCCTATATTTTCACAGCATTTATATGCTTAAATCGCTTAGACATAATAGTAATAGCACAGCATTATTTCTTTTTTCATGGGATTAACGAACCGCTTTTCAGGCCAAAATAAGTGTCTAGCCACATTCGTTTGTGAAGGGCTGGACTAATTTGTGTGAAAGTTTCACAACACACATATGAACTTAAGTTGTGTATACGCGTGTCGGTATCATTATGAGACTTTGCTCCTAGTGACAAATACGGATGAAACCGCCTTTCATGGCCAAATTGCCCTAAATTTAGTTTTCGCATCTGTTGTAATTTGGCAACGACTGGACATTGAGCACAATCTTCGTTTGTTCATGCAGTGCGCACAGATTGTCCGGCGTTACGAGGAAAATTCAATTTTCATCTTTTGTTGTACTACAACGAATTCTTACTTTTAATATGGTTTTGGGAATGTCAGCCTATGGATTTCTTTTCTTGTGGCATCCATAACTCAAATTTTCAATGTCCTATCGTATCGTGCTGTATTTAAAACAAGTCTTGGCTATTTCGCGGTAAAAGGTGCCGATATATCAATTAAATCAAGTTCATTTTGTACAGCAATTAAGGCTTTATAAGGCTATATATAAAGCTTTTGAGACATATAGTTGGATCCAGGATTAGGGTCCAAAAAGGTTTCAAAAACCCGAATTATCTAAATAATCAATAGAATTATGGGGTTCTTCTTGGGCTCATTTTATAGAGCGCCAGAAGCAGCATTATTGCGGTGGTTACCCATGTTGTGAGTCTAGGTAAAATGGGTTTTTAAATACACCAAGATACTAGAATAAAACGAAAACGGTAATATGTCCATAGCCACTGAAAATACGTGGGCATTCTTGATATATATTGTAGGATGCTTATTGCTGCGTTTACCTATGTTATAGAATTTAAAATGAGCCCATCTAATCTGAAATACAGGAAAACGGCCATATCTTTATAACAAGCGAATAAATTGTATATTGATATACTCAGGATAAAAAAATTGGCTTCGACAATGCCGAGTTTTGTATGCTTATTACAAAGTGAAAAAATTTCAGTCTGAACAAAATGCTTCTTTTCATTCACCAAAAAAGTTTGAATAAATAAAATGACGTCGTACTGGCAAAAATTCGCGCAAGAATTCCTGTTTAACGACCTTCACAATGTTTTGCTCGTTTGAGTGAAAACAATATTATGGATTATAACTCAAAGTTGGCTTACATATTCTGTTTCTAATTTATATTTTGATAATAAATTAAATGTTTTATTTATTGAATCAACGTCGTAACTTACAAAGTGGGTATAGAGCTTTAAATTACAAGCAGAATTTTAGTTCTAATAATGAAACAGCATTTTATTTTTCATATTTTAGTTTTGGTGAATGAAATAAGTACATTTTGTTCAGACTGAAATTTTTTCACTTTGTAATAAGCATACAAAACTCGGCATTGTCGAAGCCAATTTTTTTATCCTGAGTATATCAATATACAATTTATTCGCTTGTTATAAAGATATGGCCGTTATATTATTTCAGATTAAATGACTAATTTAAATTCTATAACATAGTTAAACGCACAACATACTCAATATATCAAGAATGCCACGCTGATTTTTTCAAGTGGCTATGGACATATTACCATTTTCGCTTTATTCTAGGTATCTTGGTGTATTTAAAAACCCATTTTTACCTCGTTTCCGGCAACATGGTAATCACGGCAAAATATACCTTTGTGGCGCTATAAATAAATCGACCCAAAGGATTCCATAATTCTTATTCAATTATTTTCGATAATTCGGGTTTTTGAAACTTTTTGAAAAAAACCTAATCCTGGAATCCAACTATATGTCTCAAAAAGCTTTATATATATAGCTTTATAAAGCCTTAATTACTGTACAAAATGAACTTTCAGAATTTCATAAAAAAAAAATCGCACCCTTTTACCGCGAAATAGCCAAGCTATTTTAAATCAGCACGATAAATCAGGACATTGAAAATTTGAGTTATGGATGCCACAAGAAAAGAAATCCGTGCACTGACATTCCCAAAAGCATAAAAGTAAGAATTCGTTGTAGTACGAGCAAAAGATGAAAATTGAATTTTCCTCGAGCGCCGGACAATTGCGCCGGCTCATGAACAAACGAAAAGATTGTGCTCAATGTCCAGTCGTTGCCAAATTACAACAGATGCGGAATTAAGAAATTAGGCAATTTGTGCCGTGGAAGGCAGTTTCATACCGTATTGTCACTAGGAGCAAAGTCTCATAATGATATCCGACACACACATCTGCCGAGCTAAGTTCGTGTGTATATTGAAACTTTCACGGACCCAGTCCAGCCCCTTCCGCACAAACGAATGTGGCTAGACGCTTATTTTTGGCTAAAAACGGTTCGGTTAATCCCATGAAAAAGAAAGTGAGTGTGCTCTCTCTATTATGTCTAAGCGATTAGCGTATAAATGTCTCAAAAATCATATTGTGGAATTGAAAAAAACTAACTAGCCAAGTTATACGATTTACGTAAATTTGTAATTTGAACTGGAGAAAGGTGTATGACCTCTAAGTGCCTGATTCGAACAAGTATATTTTTTGTGTGATAAATGCATTATGGGTGGGCTGCAAGCATAAGGGGGATATTAGGATCAAGTTGAGCCAAATAGGCACAGTCATCCGACAAATAGGCAAACGAGCCTGTAAGAATGTTTTGACTCGCTAGACTAGCGAAGGAGAGAGATATATTGCAGTGAGATATTACACTGTAGGTGAGCTACATAAGCTTATGAAAAATTTTATTCGATGGAATATGTGCTGTGAAAATTTGGCAACTTG
>JASANE010030640.1:0-86073 GCA_030248225.1 Trileptium ribeirensis | reverse complement strand
GCCACATAGGTCAATGCTCTAACACGGAGCATACCGTGATTTTAACTAGGCAAATCGGCTTGAGCTTCAAATTTCTAGGGACATTTTCATGTCTAATTTCAAACTCACTACGCTAAACAGAATTTAACAACTTCCGATGAGTCTAAGATAGGGAATAGCGGCTAGGCTCCATGACCTGCGAGCAGGTGTCGGTGCCAGCCTCCCTGGGGGACCTCAGAAATCATACCCGATACTAGACACGTACGCAACCCTTCGGGCGGGGTCCGAACACACCCCGTGAAGCGCGCCTGCGGCCTGCTAAGCTCCGTAGCTTCTTGGGTCTGACCAAGAATAGGTTCAAAATTTAGTATTCACGGTCCACCCTTGAGGTTACGATAGCCGGGGTCGTATGGGCATGGTGTTAGAAAGTTGCGCCATGCAGCTGCGTCACCGGTTATTACATAAAGACAATATACGATAATATAATTCACTTTAATTGATATCTACGTTAAGCGACCACGACACTTGAGCAGTACTGTTTGTATAGCTTGGGTCAAAATTATGCTACCCGTATGTCCAACAGTCATATTAGTTTCACTTTCGCAATACCCCAGAATCATACATGTGCGTTCATCCATAGATCCCTGGCGGTCCTAACCATCTCAACAAAGGAAGATTTAGCTTTACAGCTTTTGATGCTTCACAAGCCTTTTCCACCGCTTTCAGCTTTAAGGCAAGGTCACTATGTTAACGCATAGTCGATGCTTGTTACTCATTCAGAAATTCAGCCGAACCGCTATATAATTGAATAAAAGGTATGCTGTTGGAAATGTACCACTGCCGTTCAAAGGCGACCAACAAATGGTAAAAGCCTGTCAACCGCCCACAGAAGATCTTGATCAATGTTTGCTGCAGTATAGAATGCTTCTTCTCAAGCTCAGTCGCAGGCCTCTTCGATGATTTTTGATCTAGAACGTGCTAAAACTTTCTGTTTAAATATCATTGAAACGCCAATTGAACAAAATATCTTCTTAGTTACAGTTAAACAGCTAAAAGATGCTCAAAATCGGTAATTTACGGAAATAGCACATTCGGACAAAGCTGTTTGTATGCTCGTATATGGAACGGTCGGAACAAGTTAAACGAATCTATATCTATTGCTTGACGAAACATTATGGGATCGACCAAAATTTTTGGCACGTACAGGTATTGCAGCGTTCAATTTATTCGCCATTTTATTTCCCCGTTCAAGACTCACAGTCAATGAAAAACCTCTCTGGTTCGTCGTTATCACATCTTCAGCGAACACATATTAAGGACATAACCACGTATATGATGGAAAAGAGAATTATGGTCGGCCGAACGTTACTGAGGAATCTTGATCACCGCATGCGACAAATGTTTCTAGAGCAGATTCAAACGCTTTCTTGGTGATGGATCAGTCATTTTTAGAGAATTTGGTCAGTTTTCCTTTGTGAGAGAAGCTCCGCTGTTTTCTGGTCGGGAAGGTGAAATAACGTCAAATGCTCGGAGTGCAGCTTATCACACAATTGATAAGACTGTGGTATTGTCAATCGTCAAAATACAGAGCGGTGACGTACACTTTAGAGACCTATTGCCCAGACTTGAAACGGCATCGTAACCAAGGCCGACTATGACCTGCTGTAGACTCTTTTTCGTGACCGTCCACCAGCTGCTGAAGCAGCAAAAATCGCCGATGTCAAGCGTGTGTTTATTTGCAAGCATGAAGTATCGGTGTACAATATACAGAAGCTGAGGGGGCTTGGGTAACACATCGCGAACATAACAGCAAAGATATTGGACCTTCAGCAGCCTCACAAGTTGCAGTACAAAACGCTTTGTTAGCGAGAATTGCCGTGTTCGGTGAACATGTATCAGTAATACTGTCCAAAAACTATAGGACCACATCAGCGATTTTATAACGGGACATTCGGCGCCATTCATTCGATAGTGTACGCTTCTGGAGGCCAACCACAACTGCCATACTGTGTCTTATATGCATTTGATTTTTACAAGAAACCACCTTTTGATCCCAACATTCCGCACAGTTTTCCTCTTTTTGCGGTAATAGCGTCCTTTGAATACAGGGGTGCAGTATGTAAAAGAAAAAATGTACCGTTACAGTTGGCGTGGTCAGTCACAGTCCATAAGAAACATGGGTCTAGGCGTCTGCGTAGTCATATCGCTCGCAGATGACGCGAGTTTTCGGTAGGGTTTATTACTTCGGAATTTTTCGTGTAAAAAAACAAGAGGATCTAATGTCGGAAACTATTTTCTTTCAAAAGAATCTCAATGTTAGCGAAACAACCAAGCACTAATCTTCGAATTAATAAAAACTGCAGGATATGATAAATGGATGGAAAGGTACAGTTCCCTATGGATCAATTTCCTATGGATCAGCCTAATGGAACAAGCATACTCCAGCGACATCAGCGAATACCGTATGCTAACGTGTCTATACCACCGACTTTCTGCCCTGGTAGCCTAAATTCTCATGCAGAAGCATTTGATATCCCGCCCGTTAATGTCAATTGAATGAGGCTCCAGGCGAAAAAATTTAAAATTCCATTATGCTCATCACCTCGAAGACGCAAGACCGTTTAGCAGCTTCCGTTCATGCACCGCCACGGAACGCTCGCTGTAGGTATGTTGCAGTGAAAGGTGACGGTTGCGATGTTTATCGCTGTCTCAGTATGCAGTGATCAAGAACAGTTTTTGCAGTTCCTCGCCGTTACCATCGAATTTGTCCAGCACAAGACAACTTAGGCATTGCCGTGATACGAGTATGCTTCCTCTCTAACATATCGAGTTAACTGGCAATCGTTTAATTAACGTGACGATTATGCCGCCTTGTAGCAGTTTTATAACTGCTGTGAAGAGTCGATATTTTAATGCATGTTTGAGCTGACGTCGGGCATAGTAAGTTCAGTCAGTATAGAACGACTGCATGTAGATTCAAAATCTGGAGGGCATGGGTTCTAATCCCACCCCTACCGAATTTTTCATCTGGCCGTTTTTCAAGTATCTCCGTCTTCAAGCTTTTACCGGTAGGCCTATATAAAAATATATCAAATGAATACGGGAAGGTCGGATACTGCTGCAGCTTTGCGAACCTAGAATCATACTTGCGCCCCTTTCCCTCAGCTAACATGTCTGGAATACGGCTAATAGCTTAAGTGCTGCTACTCATTAATCCGATTATGAAATGAAATATATATACGTCATTACATTGTTGTATAAAAACAAGCCCGTGAAAGGCCTTTTCAAAAGACGAAGGATGTCGAATAAACCAGCTTTATAACTGCTGCAACGATGGGCAGGGATAGCTCAATCGGTAGAGTATCAGCTTGCGGATTCAAGAGCTGGAATTATTTATGGGTTTGATCTCACCCCTATCCAACACTTCAGCCGGTTGTTTTTCAAATTCCTTTCAAATTCCTTCGCCCTCAAGCTCCAGCCGCTAGGCCTAAAAGAAAGGAAATATAAGATATCTGCTGCGAATCCGTCCGGATTGCTGAGTCTTTATGGCGTCTGCTTACAAACCTAAAGGTGGTACAAGGTCTTTGGTAAGAATAACACCACAAACCGACATGTTAGTCTGCTTTTCTTTAACGCTCATTCGTCGTCTATGCCTATAACTAGATCAAATGAAAAATTCTTTAGCTAAAACTTCAATTGTACAGCTTCAAATATTTGATTTCTGAGAGTAGTTAGCAGAACGAGAGTGGCGAAAATTCTCATTGGCCGTGGCCAGAGTTGCAAATTTCGACGCTGTTCGTGGTGACTTTTTGGGTGAGAAGTTTTAACTCAGCTTCGGCTGAGCGGATTGGCACACGCCATAGCTGAGTCGAAAGCGTAAAATGTCGATTCATGTGCTTCAATTAGATGCAAGAAAGAATTCCAGTTCCTTTTGGCCGGAACATGGCGGAGTGGTCATGGATAGCGTGTTATGGTTTATACCTCGACACGTAGTGCAAATTCCTTGGATAAGTTAGGCTGGTTTTACATAGCAAAAACCCTATAAAACTGTGTATAATATTTATATTTCATGACCCTTTTAGGATGCGATATGTGGGTTAAAATTTTTTTTCACTTGGAAATGAGAGCCCAATTACACATAAGCGACAATATCTTCGCAACCGCTTTATCTGTATGGTGTTATTGGACTCATTTTGCAGAGCACTTCATCCCCTATTGAGTTGAGCATTGTGAGTCCCTAAATATACAACAAGCTATTATATATCCCCAACGAACCAAGCAACGTGGCTTATATTACATTCATTTTGTAAGTTGATGCCCAACGTACCTGTTTACGCCTCTCTAAATTACATATTCGCCAGTAATAATTAACAGAATTCCCCCAGACAAGCCACTAATTACAATATGTATCCAGACACGCACGTGTTATGCAAAAACCAATTATATCGATGCCGCGCCTTCATGGTAGCAGTCGAGGCGATGTGCCGACACTGAAATCCTTAGAAGCAGATGTTATTGCAGGTGACGTTTGGGCCAGCTTTGACAATGCTATACACACTAGCATACTACTGGCCACATATTAGTTCACTAATAAACGCTGCTAGCGGTCTCAGCCAGTAAAGCTAACCATCCCAATGAACAATATAGAAATTAGTAGTGGCCGCTATAGTTTGTGACATTTGGGACAAAAACATTTTTAATTGTATCTTTGTTACTAAAGTTCTTGATCTTAAAGTTTTTAAATCGAATAACCCACTCTAGGTCGTAACTTTGGATTGATTCTTTAGCTTTGATCACCATGTTGAAGATAGGTTTCCTTCAGTTATCAACCATGCACAAGAATATGAAAAATGTATTAGTCTTGGAGTCTTAGTAAGCTTATAGTTTATGTCGTGGAGTCTTAGTAAGCTAAGTCAACCGACGATGTGGCTCGAAAACTACTAATTAGTGTTCGCCATTAGCACTGTAACTTCCTCAAGCCTGCATTGCGTCAATATCAGACAGCTTAGATGTTAATTGGGATCAGAATGGTGTACAGAGCTTCAAAATAAATGGAGTACTGCAATCTGATTTAATTACGCGCTGGTCGCGTGGTATCGACCGTATCCTGATATTGTAAATTCTATTAGGATGCGGCGATGCGGGTATGCCAATATTGCAATTTTACCGCTACCATAGCTAATCCCTTTATCGCTGCGTTGCGGCAATGAAGCTGAACATAGACCGGGTTGGTATGAACAGGATAAAATTTTGTGCATCAATTGCGCACACTTTATGAATGCTACGAATTATTGTGCCATAAGACAAACCAATTTCTAGAGCAACCAGCTGTTCGTTGTATTGTAACGTCCAAGATCTAAGTCAGAGAAGCTCCAGTAGCTTTTTGACCTTCAATAAACCGCCGACCCCGGAGGTTAGTACTCAACTACTGACAGAAAACAATTGTGACATATGAAACTAAAAGACACGAGAATAGCCGAGGTAACTTCATCGTTCCATTATCCAGTATCTATCGCAATAACTTGCCGCATCAAATAATGAACCTTATTCCAACTGCTAATGAAGCACTCGAACTACCTTGAGCCGCTATCGTAATCAACCTCTAACCAATTTCAAATTCAGTGCTCTGTTTCATTCCACCAAGCTAAGCAAAGTCATGTAAACCTCTGCATATCTGCCAGTATATTTTAACGCCAATAATTATGGTTAATATCCATTTGGACTGCGCGCGCTTGACGTATCGGCACTTGCAGTATTATCGCTACAGGTTACCCAACACTCGAAATCCATCGCTATTACAAAACTGAAACAACACCAAAATTGCATGTTTCCAACTGTTACACTCCGCTCCCTGAAAGAAACACACCTTAAGCTAAGTTAACTTGAGGCTTTCCGGCTTCTAATAGCTGAACCGGTTTCTGATCCTAATACTTTAGGTCTGATAGAGTATTGCTCAGATTTTAACGATAGAGTTTTTACTTTTATTGCCTTTTCACCAGGTTTTAGCGTATGTGGTGCATCTAAGTAAATATCATTGGCTAAAGGATGTATTTAGAACAGCCTGCGACACCAGTGATATTGATTGATATCAGCCAGTCATATTGATGCCTGCCACCCAGAGGTAAACACTCAGTTGCCCTTATGGAGCCCAGTATCTTATAACAGATGTGGTCAGGGCTAGTTCTCGGTTTGTTGGTTGTTGGACCTGAAATTGTACCGGTTTTATTGTTTGGTAGTATTTAATGTTTCTATTTGCCTGCTCCACTTGCTGTGGTACTTGCTGCATGGGTTTTACGGAATTCTGTACTGTTTCGTGAATAGGTTACATTGAAAACGCTGCTCATGCACTTGCAATGTTTGTTGCATTAGCGGTAGTTGAGGCTGCGAAGTTGATATGATACTTGCGCTTGCAACAGTGAATTACACTTCGATCGGCTCTTGTTGAACAACAAGTTGTGCTAATAAAGGCGTGCACTTTTTGTTAAGTAATTTGATTTAAATTCCTCGATGGTTGCGAGACTTGTATGTTTGCTGCCTCGCCTGTTGGCAGGTTTGTTTCCAATTACGATATCGGTACATTTACAAATTGTCTTTCAAATTTACAAATTTATATCTGTTTTTTCCTGTTTTACTATTACAATTTTGCTGCATTTTTTGGCTTTTCGGTAAGAATTCTCGAAGTCGAGCTTGTTCTATCACTTGTTCCTGCGCCGGCGATGTTGAAGGAATTAGGATCAGTGTTTATACTAGGCGTTGTCGCTTGATAGTACACCGGTCGGCCGTGGTGTGTTCAAACCGTAACGTTTTGCTTGTACTTGCGCATACACTTATGAACACATTTGTATCAGAGCGAGCGACTTGGACCGATTGCGCCGGTTGGCCATATAATGTTCCGGATTACCAAAACGTAGGCTTTTCGGTGCAGTGGACGTGGTCCTTGTTCTTGAGTCCACCAAGCAGCGTTTGACATGCGCTTGCGACATTTGGCCTGAAACAATATTTACATAAGTAACCAGGACTTGGCACAATGCCGGAAGTTCTTTTTGGTAAGATATTTAGTTTTTGTCTCTTCAATATATAACTTTTGATTGTGTCTTCTGTTCTTCTCGGTACTATAGTGAGTTTATCGTCCGACTTTGTGAATCAACTCCGATGTTTTAACGATCCACGTTCTCGAAAAACAACAGCCTGTGTCATTTTAATTTGATATTTTCCTTCGACAAGCATAGCAGGCGTCTTTTTAATCGCAACATATGGGGCATTTACATTAAATTGAGCGCGGGCTGACTTAGCTTTGTCCAATTGTCAGGCGTCACTATCACATTGTGCTACAATAGTGAAAGCCAATTATGAAGACATATATAGCAGCTTAGTGACACTGTCAGGTTTTGCACACGAGTGAGCTCAGACTCAGATATCTGTCCTATATAGTCCGGGCTCACCGTATATGATGTAACACTGCATTAAGCATAATGTTAAGGTTGGGCTTCTGCCAAATTTTTAATTTTCAGGTTGTACAGCTGCCATACTTTGTATTTTGCAAAAATTTGAATTTCCCGCGCTGGACAGCTACTAAACAAAAACTAAGTGCGTTGGATTGCTGCCAAAATTTAAATTTACCGCGTTTGACAGCTGCCAAAATTTGCATTTCCTCCGCTGGACAGTCGTCAAATTTTGTATTTTGCTAAAATTTGACTTTCTCGTGCTGGATAGCTACTAATTGCTGATTCGCAGAATAATGCGCCCATCTACTCGAAAATTTTTATTACATACGACATGTCGTACGTAGCTGTGTTACACACGACATGTTGTATGTAATCCGTCTTACATACGACATGTCTTATGTAACCAATGTTAAATTTGTTTCACATGGCTCCGCCTAACCATGTGGACATTATATAGAGCTCTCTATAACCTCAGGACAAAACTGATAGTCAGCCTTGACTATGCCAATGTCCAATAGAGTCGCACTTCACTGGGGTATAAATTAGAGGCAAAGCACACTCAATTTATCTTAAATGTCCCGCTATTCCTGTTGGATGGTGTTATCGTTGTCGCCTGTTCGTGACATCGCGGCAAATTTTTAAAACTACTGTTTTCGATTTTCTGAGCTTTTGTGATCTACCGTCCATAAATCGCCTGGTCGAAGAGTGTCCACACCGACTAGTTTCACACCTGTACCCAATGTTGTTAAATAAACTTTGGATTTGAAGATGTTTGTGAAGTCCATATACGATAGTCCTTTTAGACACGTTTTCCAGTTTGCTGCGCTTTGTATCCAAATCACTTGATGTAGCCGGATTTAAGATTGTTCATCAAGACGCCGTTATTTTACGACATAAGCAACGATTGAATTACTTTCCAAATCACTCAAATTTGCGCCTGTTCGATTGCGCAAGCGTAAAGCTCGTATCGCAATTCTGAGCAACGTCGAAAACAGGAACGTGTGGTTACGGTTGTAATGCATAATTTGAGTTGCTTTGTTGCTGTTTGTATACTACTTATCATGATATAGAATAATGACCAGTGACGAAAGAGAGCGAGATTGCGCGGCGAGTTCATCTGTACAAAGTACGGAGTTCTAGGGCGAGGTTAGTGGCTGCTCTGGAGGAAATCCTCCTGGAAGTACGCGTCACCTAATCGCGGTGGGGTCGTCAGGAGGCCTAAATTTTCGAAATTTTTTCGGATTCAAAATTTCCCTTGAATTTTGCATTTCTCCTCGGTTCTTGCTAATCCTCCACCATTGATTTTTCTCAATTTCTCTCCAATTTTTGCCAAATTCTCCTAATTTCATTGCCATGTTTGCTTTTTTGCCAAAATTTTGATGCGACTTGAACACGGGTACGGGGAGTTCGGAACCTCCGGGAAATCTGCTTTCTAGCAGGAAATTGGTTAGGCTGCAAGGGTGGTTCGATCCTTTTGGTGTGTAAATCCATCTCACCCTATGAATATGTATGTTTTTATCATTCTTGATGTTGCAGTATAAGACCATAAAGCGCTGAGCCTGTTCCAATTGCCGCCTGTTATACATGGATTGATGCAGTTTTGAGATGTTATTTATATTCGCATGAATCCTTGTAGCAGCCACTGGCTTCGTTCGGCCACGATGCCTCCCACGTCAACATATCAGCATCTTTGTTTAACCATATAATATAGCAACGTCAGGTTTATGCAGAATAAATTCCTTTTGGCAGTTGACCGGCAAATATGGCAGTATCAACAACAGCCTTGACGCCATTAAACGATGTAAAGAGCCAGCATGCTGCCATATTGTAGGTTTTTTGCGATACCTTTGTGTTATTTCGTGCACTGATCTGCCGGCACCTTTGGAGAACGTAATTTGGAATCTGAAGCTTTTGCAATATAGTTCTCTGGTCATGGACTTTGAATCCGGTTCCTCCCACTGTTGATCGGCTGACTTTCGCTATCTGCGCTGAACAGCATGACATCCGTCAGGGTGTCGACGGTTTCTGCAAGGCGTTCTGCAATTTTCATAGTTCGACAAACTTTCTATACCGCGCCGCAGTGTGAACGAAGCTGAAAATGGCGCATATTTGAACCCATGGGTGCAAGTAGGATGTTACGTGCTGAGATCATAATGTCGGCGTGAGAGCACGTCACAAAATCTCGAACCCCTCCAAATTCTTAACAAGAAGTCGCCGTGTGTAAATCATCGAAATTTTCCGGAGTTCAAAATATTGTCTAATTTTTGCCATTTTTCCATCGATTTTTGTCAACTTCTCTCGGTTTTTGCGAATTTTCTCACGAATTTAGTTCATTTCTCAAATATAGCCTATTTTATGTCGAAAATTGATGCGGAATTTTCCTCGTGTGTTTGAAACACGGAGAGGGTGTCCGCCACTTAAGGGTACTGTATTGTTTCGCGTCTCGCTTCATTTAGGAACAGCCGCATTTTTTCGTCGTATTCGAATTGGAAGTAATCAATGGTATTACAGCTGAAATTTTGAATTAGATGAAATTGCACAAGTTAAATGTTTGTGTCTCGTGCCGCGCTTCCAAGCCACAACTTCATATTGGGGACTATACCTCGACAACCGAAAATAGTCAATTAAATTGTGGATGGAACATACTTTTGAAGTGCCCAGGGAATGTTCTTCGATGGTTTTTCATGAGTACGAGATGTTCGACATTGTACGTTCTGTTTTTGGCTTTTCAGTCAAAATATTTTTTATAATTTTTACGCGAGAGCGAGTCGGTGCCGCACCTGTTCGAAGGCATTCGATAATCGTTCATTTAATCGCATACTCTTCGTAGGCAGTTATGCGTATGTGCAGGGTTATTGGGTGTTCGTCCGGTAGAGCCGAACCCATACCTGTCGTGATAAAACAGTTTGTCCCGCCGGACAGTGGAGCGTAGTTTAGCGTGCGAAATAGGCCGGTTCGATAAACTCATTCTTTTGTTTCATGTACCGGGCTAATCCATTATGTCTGTGCCGAGCATATGCCAGCGCGCTATTCACTTTTATGGGCCGCAATGCATTTAGCTTATTCGGTCCGCAATATAAAAGGCGCACTAGGAACGCATACATCGATGAGTTTTTTAATATGGACAATAAAATTTTGCCATAAAACCTTTCGGTCAATTTAGCATATAGATTATGGAACACCAAATGACCGCCCTATTTCGTAGTATGATAATGTGGGCCCAAGTAACCGTGAAGGGCGGAAATAAAATGCAGGCCATGCCGTTCTCTGTATACTAACCCTAAGCCTTAGTCTTAGTCTAAGCTAAGGTCCTTATATGATACATCCACTAGGCATAAGCCTAAGTCGGGGGGCCGCAGCCCCAGAGTAGATTATACGATTTAAAATTTTTAAGATCAAGAACTTTAGTAATAAAGACACAATTAAAAAAATTTTGATTCTTTTACATTATCCACCAGCTCGAATTTGGTCAATTTTGAAGATACAGAGCTGATTTTGGTATTAAGCGATTCAGCTGGATGAGGCGCTGCGGAAAATGCTCATTTTGCCAACATACTTGAAAATTTTTATTCGATTTTCGAGGTCCCAATGCTCCCACATGGCAACCCAAACGTTTTTTCTAGGGAATATGGTCATATTGGGTAGCCTTCGACTTGGCTTGATGAAAGAAGTTTACTGATGTTTAGTTTATTGAAATCTACGGCACCGTTAAAAAGATATTAATGAACAAGAAACCCTGGGGGGCGAAAATAAAATGCAGACCATGCCTTCTCGATATACTAAGAATAAGCCTTAGTCTTTGCCTAAAAGGTCCTTATACGAAACATACACTAAGCCTAAACCTAAGCTTTTGGAGGGTTCATAACAGTATCGGTGAAAGTTCAACTGAACAAAATTTGACAGTTTGAAATTTAACTTGATGCTAATTTCGGATGTGTCAAAAGACGCGAAGCCAACAATAAAATGGATACACATGGGAACATACAAAAACACACACAATATTACACAGAATAAATAAATTATAATACACACATTGGCACATACGGAGGTGTAATATGTGTAATGTAAGTTACTATATATATCATTACTGTTATATCTGTACTGTGTAATGTTATTAGATTAGATTGATATTTACATGACAACTGCTATGAATCCTATGTTTTTCAGATATACCATGCTAAAGATATTACTTAGCTAAAAATGAGCATTGCAAAGCTTTCCATTTTTGCTTTTTTGTGATGCTTCAGGGTTTCCTAGGATAGGTGTGGTCCAAACCATCAAAATTGCGGTTTTCATTTTTTCACATACTTATTGGTCCCTAAAATGTTTATCCTAAGTTTTAATTTTTTAAAAGTTTGCTTTCTTTAAAATCTTATCCTAAGTTAACCTAATCTGCATAAATTGCCTTAGTTCTAAGTTTAGCTAGGTTAAGTTTAATTTTGTTTCTGTTTTATGTTCAGTCTTGTTCTTGACATCGAGGAGTGTGGCAGTCAGTAGCAGCATTTACGTTAAGGGATGTTTTAGATAGTATAAGCCACGAAATTTACTATTTTTCTTGTTAATGTTTATTCGGGTTACCTAGCTAATAGGGTTAATATTGTTACGTCAGTTTTTGATCGGTGGTAGTTTCCTGGTGTTACGACTTAGTGTTTATCGGTTCATGATCTTAATCAACATATCGTTTAAAGGTTTGGTGAAGTACTAGCTTAATTTTTACGGTCGAAAATCCTCAGTAATGCAAAAAACTGCGTATTTGGTACGGAAACACTCGGGTTTCCTAGCGATATTCTTCGAAAAGAAGACCTATACTCTGTTTCCTCGTCACTTGTACTTAATGGAAAAGCCTATAATCGGGTTTCCGGAGCATAAGTCACAGCTTGCACGGAGTAGAACATGACCCGGGACTTTAATTAGTGAAGTGATGTGCTGGAGCTTTTATTCACAGTGTTGGGGCTGGTGCCTTTTTCACCACAAAATTTTTCTTTTTCTTTTCACTAAAGGCCGCCCCCACGCCGCCCTGGTATTCCCTGTCGCACTCGGCATGGCATATGAGCGTATATTTACGTAAACTATATATATATATATAACTTGCTATATGTAATTATAAACTAGCTATGTATTTATCTATAAATATATAAAATATATTAAACCTATAAAACTATCAAAATTCACCCATACCCATAAATTTCCCAAAATCCAAATTTTATACTTAAAAACTCCTAAAACCTATTCTTTCCTTTTAAATATCACTTTTTCCAACCCATATTCCATACTCATCCACCCTCTCCTTCTAAAACCAAAATTCTACCCAAAATCTATTTTTCTCCTTTTTCCTATTTTTCAACCACTCCCTCTCACCCAAACCTCCACCAATCTGCCTAAAATTTTTATATCTTTTTCACATTACTACTCCCATCCACATATTAACCCCCTCCTTTTCCTTCTTATTTTCTATAAATTTACCCTTTCCAAAAATATCCTTTTTCTTCCCTTTTTTTCCATTTTTCAAACATCCCCCATTCCCTCAAAATTCAACCCCTATCCCCCAAATTTTAATATCCTTTTTCCCTTATCACCCCTATTCATATATCTACTCCACCCCTTTCCCACCTCTCTGTTTTTCATAAATTTCTATTTTCCAAAATTCCCATTTTTCTCCCACTTTTCATATTTTTCAAATATCTCCCATTTTCTAAATACTTAACCCTCAAATTCCCAATTTTAACTCCCCTACCTACCCCCTTCATCATATTAAAATTTCACCATCCCCCTCTCTACTTTTCTCAAACCCCACCCCATCTTTTTACCCCATTTCTCATTTCAAATTTTTTCATTTAAAATTCATCTAAATTATATAATATATATATTATTACGTTCGCGGCAAGCGCGTATATTTTAATACATTACGGTACTGTTTTGTTGGCGCCTAGGTAGCGATGTTATTATTACTAATTACTTACTTGTTCTTGTATTGAATTTTGAATTATTATGTAGTGATGATTATGTAGTGATACTTGGTTTTGGGTTGGAGTTTAATTACTTAGCTATTTTAGGGACTTTTTCATAATTTACAATGCGTGTCATTTTAACGTGGACAGTGTTAATGTTTTTCGTTAGCGGTTGTGTTCGAATATCGACGAACTGATTAAGATGTTTTTAAGTAATTCTTTTTGTTTTCTCATCGCCTAGCTAGTGCGCGATGTGTGCAAACGAATTTTAAACTAAAATTAACCTATTCTGCGAATTGTTCTGGATATACTTATTGTTCAATGAGTTTCTAATAGTTTCATGTTTATCCTGCTAATCTTCACGAGTAGTACCCGGCGTGGACTTATCAATTCAACGGAGTTGTGATTTACTAGTGCGGTATTGATCCTTGTAAAAATTAACGTTGAGTTACGAAGTAACTTCGCAAAACTAATAGGCGTCGCTTGGCGAGGAATAGCGTAGCGATTTTTATCGTCTTATTTCTCACCTCAACGCAATCCGCGAGTTTTCCCGAGTATAATATGAAAATATAATGTGTTAGCTGTATTACAGTTGAAACTAATATGGATCTACTTGGAGGCCGACTGCGTTTTATCCTAGATGGTTCTTATCAGGTTGTTGCTATATTGTTATTGCTGTAGCATCGTTTATATTGATTGGTTGCCAATTGCATTCAGGACAGTATGCGCAAGTTAGCGGGGCATTCGAAACGAACGTACCGAATAATTTTGGATTTACATTGACTGTTTATATGGTTGATCTAAGCAGCAGACAACAGTGCTGGTTTGTTATGCGAGAGCGCGTAATATATATTGGACCTTGCTACGGATTCGTGATGTTATTTCATACTGATTAATATTTGTTTGCGTACTATTTACGGGTCGTGTAATACGGTATTAATAATAGCACGAACTCGGAGTGCCACGGTTGTTTATCCGTAAACTGAATTCTAAACAAAGTTTGCCAACCAGATATCAGATTCGAGTTCGGACTTAGGTGGTTTTCTTTGTTTTGTATTAGTAAACCTCAATGGTTTAGTCATTTCTGACTACCGTAGAAAAGTGGCACTTCGTTCTTCTGAGAAATAAACATATGCCACCCTTTGGCTGTTGTTGACTTGGAGTAAGAAGAGCGTGATAAAATCTCAGTAATAAAACAGAGCTGTTACATTTGCGGTCGCATACCAGAAGTGATTCCCAATCATCACCACTTTACTAGTTCGCTAGACCACGATCTCGCGCACCCCGGTCTGCAACAGATGAGGTATTTGGTGGCCTATACTGTAAATAAGTTATAAACATTGTGTGTTATAGTAAGCACTGGGGGTCGGACCGCCGCGTAAGCACGGAGTTACACAGCCAAATAAAGAAATCCAGCTCCGACACACAGGAAGGCGCTTAGGTAGAATACTTCACACATAGGTAACTTAGAATCTTATTAATTATATTAGTTTCCCAATTAAAACCGTAAGTTCTATAACTAAGTATTAAGAGTGGCACCGTAGTAGCATTAATAATTCCAATAATATATACAAATTTCAGCCTTAGGTGTCGAGTGAGTGGTTACCAGGGCGAGAGCACAGGTTGTTGGGGCTGGTGCCTTTTTCACAACCATTTTTCTTTTTCTTTTCAATAAAGGCCGCCCCCACGCCGCCCTGGTATTCCCTGTCGTCCTGGGCGTGGTATATATTGCGTAATATAACATATATATATGTTATATATGTACGTATAATCCTTCAATTGTCAATCATCATGCCTGCATCAATAATTCCAAGAATAGGAACAGCCGGTCACACAGCTGATATTCAAAGTACCACTTCATTGTCAACGCTGCAAACTGACTCAAGCTGCTGTCACTGTCACAAAGATTGTGGAAACGACTGTTTCCCCTGCGACGTTTGCGACCTCTGGATCCACTATCAATGCATCGGAATAACAACCGCTACGGCCATCGCCATTCAAGGTAACATACATGTTCTTGTCATATGCCCCAACTGCCTCCTGACTACTAATGTAAACAAAACCTCACACTGCATGCAACAACACTCCGACCACGAAACGCAACGCATCAACGCAATTGAAACGCAAATAGCGGAAATATCAAAGTCTATCAAAGGACATCTATCCTCATCGACTGGACCTAACTCTACTCGCGCTCCGACCTTTGCGGAAATACTAGCTAAAAATATTAATGACGCACAAAAGCACAATGTACAGGCGTTTATCACAGTGCCTGATCCTGATATTGAGCATCGTCGTTGTGTTGTTATCTCTGGTTTACCTGAAAACAGTAATGACTTTAATGACGTTTCAAAATTATGTCGTGCCCTCGATCCTTCAGCTAAAGTGCCTGAAGTATTTAGAATGGGCAGAATCAAACAAAACGAGCAAGGTAGATCATCACAACCTCGTTTGCTGAAAGTTAGATGTCCTGCTTCCTCTGTTGCTAAATCGATATTATATGAAGCGCGTAGGTTAAAAACAATTGACCCTTACCTTCTTATTTACATAAGAAGGTCAATGACAGTTGATGATCGCAAACGCCTAGGTGCTCTTCGTGAGCAAGTTCACAAATGGAACAACGATTTAGAACAAAACGGTAACAATAATCGTCGTTACGTTATAATTGATGAAAAGCTTTATTTGTTTTCCAGTTGTAATCGTATTAATGGTCGTTTAATTGGGTGTCATAGACAAGAACTAAAATTTAATATCACATCAAATGGCATCAATTATAGCGCACAGTTAAACTAAAAACTGGGTAAATCATGTTGAAATACCTTTTATTCGATGCAAATTTTTCAACGCACGTAGTTTGTGTAACAAATTAAATGATTTAGACCTGTTGCTGTCCACAGAACGTTATGCAATTGTGGCCGTTTGTGAAATCTGGTTAAACGAAACTGTTCCAAGTGCTATGATAAAAACTCATAATTATTAGTTAAGACGAAGGGATTGTGAAACATGTAGAGCTGGTGGCATGGCTCTATTTATAAATAAAAGTTTCAAAAAATGTGTTAATATCTTCGTGTCAGATAGATTTGCTTCTCTCGAGGTTGTAAGCATTGATTTACTTTCAAAAAGCAAATTTCGTTTTGTATGTGCATATAGTTCTCCCACTGTATCATATGAATATATTGAATTTTTATCTGAATATGTTAAGTTTGTCTCAAATGTAAATTACCCTGTGGTAATAGTTGGTGACTTTAATATGCCATATTTCAACTGGAATTTAGGAACTTTTCCGAGCATATCCGATTATGAACTGTGTAACAGTTGCATTTTAGAATCAGGGCTTACGCAATTAGTCAAATTTCCTACCAGAAATACAAACATTTTAGATTTGGTCTTCACTACTTCAGAATTACATGTACCGTTTCTTGAAAGCAGTGAACCGTTCGCTGGTTCAGATCATATTTCAATAGACTTTACACTGTTGTTTGAAATTAAGCACACCAAAACAACTGATATATAATAACCAGCTTTTAATTTTCGAAAAGCTAATTTTAAAGGCCTAAATAATTACTTAATTGGGAGTGATTGGGATTCTTTATTGTATTCTGTTTTTGATGTGAATTCTAAATGGTTGTTGTTTCTAATTATTGTAATGTATGCTTGTGAATTATTTGTACCTAAGTTTAATCAAAAATCGTCATCGAACAAAAACAATATCCCGATTATATAAAAAGATTAATAAACAAAAAACGTCTGATTTGGAGAAGAGATGGAAATTGTGATAATTACAAAGTGATAAGTAAGCAGCTTTCAAAAGCACTTTCTTCATTTCAAAAAAATCGTGAACGAAATCTCTTATGTAATCGTGACAAACATAAACTATACAAATTTGTTAACAATCGACGTTTTGGAAAGTCAGGAATTGGTGCACTTAAAAATGATATTGGGGATCTTATTACTGAAGACCTGCACAGATCAGAGTTACTAGCAAATCATTTTTCTTCTGTTTTTATTCCGGATGATGGAAATCGTCCAGAAATTCAAGTTCAATTTCTTGGATATCGTTTTCGCCACATATTGTTCACGAACACCTAGGTAAATACCTAGGTAAATTAAAATCCAACAATAGCTACTCGTCCGACTGTTTATCTGAATTTTTTCTAAGAAATATTCGAGATGTTATTTCTTATCCACTGTCGCATATTTTTGAACAATCTTTTACATCGGGCAAATTGCCTGAAATGGGGAAATCGGCAACTATCGTTGCAATTCACAAAAAAGGTGATCCTGGAAATTATCGTCCCATATCGATATCATCACATTGTTGTAAAATAATGGAACATGTGAAAATAAAAACGCTTCGCTCGGCTTCGCCAATCCGCTTACGTTCGTCCAATATTAGAATATGCTACTTGTGTCTGGTCACCTGGATACGTTACTGATGTAGATATGATTGAAAGTGTGCAACGGTATTACACACGTCGCATGTTTTTTCGATCCGACGCTGACTGTCCTTCTTATGAAGAGTGTCTCTGTATACTTATGACTGAACCATTAGAGCTTAGGCGTCTAAAACCAGATCTCATTATGATGTTCAAAATTATTAATATGGAAGTAGATACAGAAGTTGAAAAATTTTTCGAATTATGATAGAACCTCGTACTCGTAGTCATTCTTTGAAACTTAAAGTCAATTTTTTTGTTCTCTTAATATAAACGTTGAAACGTGTCTTGAATCTAAACACTCCAAAATTTTCCGAAGTAGTTTAGAAAAGGTTGATTTAGGAAATTTTTTTACGATTTAACAGAAATCTTTAAATCAGGTATAAGTGGTTTACCCCTTCCTGTCTTTATATTTTTATTGATAAAAAGAGTAATGCTTTCTCAAATTGTACGGCTTGTGATAATGTATATACTGTATTCTGATGCTATAAACTCTTTTTGTCAATAAACTTTTTGTTGTTGTTGTTGTTATAAACTAGCTAAGCATTTTCCTAACTTATATAAAGTCAATTACAATATTACTTATTATTACTTATTTATAAAATTCCTTTAAATATTCATACTCTTCCCCAACCTAAATTAAATATCCCCAAAACACACTTTTTCCTTCTCTCTACCCTTTTTCTTAAAATATATACCTCATCCACTTTTTCTTTTACCCAAAACCAAAGTCCTACCCAAAATCCATTTTTCTCCAATTTCCCATTTTTCAACTAAAATTCACTGCCTTCTCTCTCCCAATACCTAACCAATACCCTTCAAAATTCAATATCCGCTTCCCCTCATCCCATCTACTAATATATATAAAATTTCCCTTTCCCCTCCTACTTCTTCCCATAAATCTTTCCTTTCCCAAAATCACCATTTTTACCCTTTTTCCTCATTTCTTCTAATACCCCTAATTTCTCCAATACCCCACCAATAACTACCATCTTTATATCCTCTTTCCATCTACTAACTTAAACCCCGTATTTAACCTATATTCTTCCTTTTTTCTATTTTTCTATAAAATTTCATTTTTCTAAATATTCACTTTTTCCCCATTTTTCCATTTTTCAAATATCTCCTATTTCCCCAAAACCTTACCAACCCATCCCAAAATTTAATATCCTTTACTCCTTATCCCAATTCACATTATATCTACTCCACCTCTTTCTCCTCTTTTAATTTCTTCTAAATTTCTATTTTCCAAAATTTCAACTTTTCCTCCTATTTTTACATTTTTCAAACATCTACCATTCCCTTAAAACTTAACCCACCTTTACCAAATTCCCAATACAAATACCCCTATCGCATTCCTTCAACATACTAAAATTTTACCCTTTAATTCCTCCTACATCCCCCAGACTACCACCCCTCCCCAACCCCAACTATTTTAAAACTTTTAAACTTACTAATAGTATTAATATTATTATATTTTAATAAATTTTTTTGATATATAGAAAGTTCGAGAGATGGACTTTCTTTTAATCACGTGATGGATACGTGTTATTTTTTCAGTAATGATGTTGTGTGAGATAGTTAGTTGAGTTTGGAGTTGCATATAGTGGTGTGTGGTTTTCAGAGTATGTAGTTATTAATTTTTTGATAGCGCGTTCGGAATTATTGTTTTAGTTTGGATTGAAGGTGCGGACGGATGAGTTAGCTAGTGGATGGGGACATGTTATTATATTTTTTCGCTGCGCTATTTAGCGGATTATAAGTGTGGTTTTTCTGGTTCTGTTGATGGATCTTCATTATTTTTTGTCAATACCGTGATTTTTGGAACTCAAAATGAGTTTATTAACGGCACTAAGCGAGTAGATCTCGGGTTAGTATCGATTTAGTACATTCATACGGTGTCAAGGGTAGTGCATGTTTGCCTATGTCGCCGGCAGATATTTTACTGATGCCGATCATAGTTTTTGCGCACGTCTGCGTTGTGTAAATTCGTAATAGTAGTTCATAACGAGAATACTTAGAAACGCCTGGAAAGCCTGATGTAGTTTTCTAGAGTAATGTATTAACAAACTGGTGTTATCCCAATGTGTGTGAACGTGATGGTTTTATAGATCAGAGGTTGGTGGAATGCTTCAATGGTAATATAATTTCGACGCCTATGTCGTATTGTGTACTTTATTATGTATGTCCTTGGAGTAACTCGGTAAGGGTTCAACGAAAGTACTGGAGTAGGACTGGTGTTATATCCTTGGTATTATTTACAAAGAATGCTGGGAGCGCTGGTATAAACAAAGAGCTGAACAAGTCAGTTACATTCTAGAGAACAAAATCCGTGGAGGTTTTCGCGATCGAATGCGATCGTTCACGAGTTGTTTCAGTGTTTAAACCATGCTCCTTTGCGCTCCGGCATCGTATTATTATAAATAAACTGTATAACGTGCACGGGTATTGATGGAATTCATCGCTGCTGAGCGTAATAACATAATAACACTTGATTCGAGCCGAAACGATTAATGCGACCCACTAAGTTATCCCTTGGTTTGAAACGCTACCCTTGGAACACTACCGTTTTACTGGTACGCCAGACCACGGACTTGCGCAGCCCAGTGGCTGGAAGGACTAAGTGTTTGGTGGCCTAAATAAACTAATCGAGTATAGACATTGTGTATTATAGTGAGCCCTGGGGGTCGGAGCGTCGCTTAAGCATGAACAGAACGGCCAAGCAATGACTATAAGCTCCGACACAGGTGAGTCTCGAATAAATTAGTAGTGTTACTTGTGAGTCAGCAGCTCTTGTCCCCGTGGAATCCAGTTCCCGTTTAAGTACCGATAGCCGAGATAAAAATATCCCCTACCAGCCCCTACCCCCGGATTTATAAAGATATAACAATGCTGAAGAGACAACCCTTACCAAATAGGCGATACCGCGATGTTCGAGCGTGTCCAGCGACGAGCTACTAAATTATATCAATTCGACGCGAATCCTATGAATCTCGCCTTGAAACTTTGCAGCTACAATCCCTGCGTGTCCGCAGAATTCGTCATGATCTCATCCTGGTGTTCAAAATGCTAACGAATCAACTTGATTATGACTGGTGTAGCATGTTCCGCATAATAGACTCTGCCCGTCGCAACGGCCATGGGCTAACTCTGAAACCCGTCCATCGCACTCCGAGGCTTGACTGTCGTAACAATTTCTTTGCTCATCGAGTCGTACGTTATTGGAACAAGCTGCCATCCCATGTTGTTGAAGCACCTTCTACTGCAGTATTTAAAGCACGGCTCCATGATTCAGGCGCCTTAAGTTCGCTGTGATTTGGTTTGCTGCTGGGTCTTATTTGTGTTACAGACATCATCTTCAACCAAACAAGCCAACCGTATCGTTGGCTGAATCTCTCCAGTCCACAATGTCTTGTTTCTGCCGTCGAATCTCAATTGTTCAACCAGGACTGGGGTCTCGTAAGCATACTCGTAAACATACCTAGGCGCCCAAAAAATGCTTAAAACCTCACAAATCAAAATTGCACTTTTCTGGAGACGGTTATCCACCTAATCGATTTTTAGTTCACTTTGCTTTAAATTTGAGACCCACCGCCCTTCTTCATTTTTGTGTCTTCTTTTTATTTTGGTTTTGTTTCTTGTGCTTTATATTATTTATTACCATCATATCTTGTAATATAAAGTTAAGTTTTGCGTGTGCTAACTTGCGGAATTGTACATCGTAGGATTTTCTGCTTTTCAGTTTGAGTCAGTGTCTTCTTTTCCCTCTTGCATACGATACATCTTAATATTGTTCAGTTTCTGGTTCATCGTAATTTTTGCTGACGTATTGCTACGCTGTGTTGGTCTGAGGGAATGCAATTTTGATTTATTTGTGTAGTGTTTATTGGATATCGGAATTAGTTTCGGAGTTCATGATTTTACATAGGATTATTTGTTCATTTCACCATTATTGGTGTTAGTAACTTGTTGTACAATCAGAGGGGCAATGGAATTTCAGGAACTGTAAAAAATCTGTATATGTGGTGAACACCGAAATGTCACGGCTTGTCGGACGAGTTACATGAAATGTGTTATCATGTTTTAATTGAAAGACTTTATAAATGGCCCATTCTTGCAGTAGCCCCGTGCCCGAGAGTATTGAGTGTCGAATAGCTTCTGCGAATTTGGACAAGGATGGCTTAGTTAGTAGAGCGCTTGCTTGCGGATCCAAGAGTGGGATGCCATCGGTTCGAATCCCACCCGTGCCCGATTTTTCAGTTTGCCTTTTTTCAAATCCCTTCATAATCAGGCTCCTACAGCTAGGCCTAAATAAAAAATACATAACATGCAAGTCGAATTCTACTGACGCCTTTCCGAACCCAGAATCATACCTGTGCCCCAATTTTCACCCCATATATCTGGCACAATGGCTAAAAGCTTAAGCACTGCTAATCGCTAATAGCTATTTATGAAATAAAATTTATACGTATATATACGAAATGCATTGTCATATAAAAATAAAGCCAGTGAATAATGAAGATTACAAAACAGTGTGCCGCTATTTTTTGTATCGAAACAGTAATTGTAGCTAATTTTATGAGCTTCAAGTCTTTTAATGTACAGCATTACGTAACTTTGTTTAATTGCTGCTGATCTTGAGCAGACATGTTGTTTTATATTAACCCTGGTGATATATGTAGAATATTTGAAGAGTATGACAAGAAAAGTAGGCAAGGGCGTTGTTTTGTCTCCTTTAAGCATAATTGAGGTTTTGTGGCGTTTTTTATTGTTTTGTGATATTGCCTATGTTGGCTGCTGATATTTAAGTCAGCAGATTACTGTAAAGGCACTCTCCATTTCGTTTTGCGGCCTTTAATTCATAGTCGGGGTTGTTGGAGGCAGACATGTTGTTTTATTTTAACCCTGGGGATATATCTAGAATATTTGAAGAGTATGATAAGAAAAGTAGGCAAGGGCGTTGTTTTGTCTCTAAGCATAATTGAGGTTTTGTGGTGTTTTTTATTGTGTTGTGATATTGCCTATGTTGGTTGCTGATATTTAACTCAGCAGATTACTGTAAAGACACTCTCAATTTCGTTTTGCGGCCTTTAATTCATAGTCGGGGTTTGACGACATCGTGCAGTTGCAATCTCTCTGGGTTTCGATTCACAACCAACTTACAGGCATTTGCGTATGTATATAATAAACTTAGCTAAGTCAGGTGTGTCTTGTCATATTTTAATGTTAAGCGTAAAAAAACGAGAGGACTAAAAATCATTACATTGGCGCTGCGAGTAGCACGGCGGCCTGCGTTTCAAATGACGTTGATTATGCAAAAATTTTGATTTCTCCATTCCCCCTGTGGCTCAGGAGTGCCGAAAATTCAGTTACTCTGATAATATTGCTGTTAAATATACTTTTAATTACGGTATGGGTTTTGACCATCCCACTGTTAAAGAGAAGTTTGCATCAACATCTGATGACAAGATGAGAGGGCCTTAGTTAGAGGTTAGAGACGTAAGGGATATTAAGTCTGAAATTGTACAACAACCGCATCAGGTTACAGAAAGAACAGCAGAACATATTATTTCGAGGTTGATACCAATAGTACCTAATCTAAATAATCATTATTTTACTGGAAAAGTTAATGCGGATTTTCAATTTTGGATTGATAGGTTTGAGCTGGCAGCACGATTATACAATTAGGATGAGGATAAAAAATAAACATGTTGCCTTATTATTTAATAGAAATCGCTCAGGAAATTTACAGAATGCTGCCACAAACTACAAAATAGAAATACGGCGTTGTTAGAAAGGCTTTAATCTCGAAACTACAACCTGCCGAAAATTTCAGACTTTATTCAGGTAAATTACATTCAAAAATTCAAGAGAAAGGCGAATCTGTTGTGGACTATGCCCAACATATCGAAAAACTTGTGCGGCAGGCGTATCCAATTTCAGGTGATGCGACCGAAGTCATCGCGCTAGATTGGTTTATAAGGGGACTATAACACGACCTTACGTCTCTTGTTCTCTTAGCAGACCCAAAAACTTTTGACAATGCTGTTGATATTGCACGGAAACAGGAAGCACGAAGAAATTTTCTGTGTAAAATGTATATGAGAAGCCCAACCCTATATTATTAATTCTCGTTTCGATCTTGACATTGAAAAAACAACTATTTAGCCAATGTCGAGGAAAACGGCTTGCAGAAGCTAACAAAATGACGGACGGGATTGCAGAGAAGATTAGTTTAAAACTTGAAAATCTAAGAAAATATATATAGCGTTAACGCTACTTTTGCGGAAGAAGATAATACTGTCTTGCCAAATTGGGACAACAAATTTGTCCCAACAAAAAAATCAAATTGCGTACTTTAGAAAAACAAATTCTGAAGCAGATCAAATCAAGGCCATTCTAATTTTACTGTACGCAAGACGGCACACCTATTTGTGGGTACTTTAAAATAGTGGGCCATAATATGGCTCATCGTCTCAATCGCTTTTGCAAAATCTATGTAACGAAAAATTTGGAACAAATAACTCCAGAAATTTTGATATAAATAAAAATAGTAATCGGAACATACATTGTGTCCTTTACATAGTGGATAGCAAAATAGCAATAAACTATCAAATTTTTTGCAACATTCCAAACGCAATCGGAACTAATAAAGTTATCACAGAAACAAAAAACAGGGCTTATAGAACAATATTGTCCTAGTTTCGTTGGCTCTGTTAAAGATCTTTATGACCGTTATGCCGAAGGTTGCAAAATCCACTCAGTTAGGAAACGCTATAACTCGGTTTCGGAAGTGGTTAAAAGTTTTTTAATTATAGCGTTAACTTTCATTGTTTGGTTTGAAACATCTAATACCATTTTGTATTTTGCAGCATCAGCAGCCTGTGCGCTGTTGAATATATCCTATTTAATTCGGACATCAAATTCTCGATTTTGGCAAACAATAATCGGCGAGTTGTCAAAGCTGGTGTTTGCTTATCGCTTCCATAGTCAAATTATTTTCGGGGACTTTTGGCTTTTACTAGCGCATTTGATTACATTCAAAGTACAATGGATAAATTTTTGTGTCGATATTCGAAAAATATCACGCAAATTTTATTTCGGATTAAATATTGGATCAATTGGATATATTTATGATTTTCCCAATCTTATCCGCCATGTTGGATGCCTATGTTCTGTTGGTCGTATCAAGGGTTGCCGTTGTATGTTTATATTGCGAATTGTAAAATTTTAGCAATGTTTAATTCGTAAAATTGAAATAACACAGAAGCGAAAAAAATAATTTTACGCATGATTATACTGAGTTGGAGTTGTTCAGTAGGCAGCAATGCCAATGCTTTGTCAAACCCATAGTGGCTGAACCTCTAAAATTGGATTAATAGTGTTTCAGGTATCCAAAGTTCAGTTTTTCACATCTGACTCGCACAACGTGCGATTTAGGTCACAAAACAAAATGGCAGGGGGATGGTTTGGGCATATAGAGATTTTGATGCTAAATGCCTTAGGTCACGTTGTAGATTCTATATACAAAATTTCGCATCATTTGGTCCACCCGTTAAGAAGTTACGGAAATCATCCCCTCATCCATTTCTGTTAATAAGAATCTATTTAATTCTTGAAAATTATAACTTTAAAAGAGTGTAAAACAACTTAAAATTTTACAATTTGTGTGCCGTGGCTATAGTTTGCTTACTTAACGGATTTGAGTGTAAGCCTTGGATGCCCTAACCATTACACTTACATTAGCGGATATGTAAGTGTATTTCTGCTGAATTTTCTGTAAACTCTTAAAATTTGTTATGATAGGGATTCGAAGAATTTCATAAAAAGAGGTTCTCTAACGCAAAAATTAAAATTTATGTGAGAGAGCGAATTTCACAATTTTAAGAATTCGCAACCCGGTTGTATTAAAAATTAACGGGTTAGGAGATTTGAGAGCTAGGTTTCTTTTGAGTTCCAAGAAATCGGGTTTAAGAAGTTATTTAACCGGTTGCGCAGTTAGATCAGGGCCTCAAAAGCTGCGCGATCAAGGTGAGTACGGTTCAGTCGTTTATGTGTTTTACATGTATTGGTTGTAATTTGTTGCATTGTATTGGAAGAAATAAACGATAGTTATCATAAGTGATGACACATTAAGTCCCTAAGAATAAGCAAATAAGGTAGCATTGGGGATTGCATTGAAGCATTTGATGTGAAAGTTGACGTAGTTGTGTGTAATCTGCGGTGGGACTAAACACCCTACGGCCACGTAGGCTACAATATTATATGCGGAAGCCAAGGCAACGGTACAAACCCTGTTGTATGACATCTACGCTCTTAACATTTTCAAAATATACATATCATACTAGTAAGGATTATAAGTTAATGACAGTCTTAATCATGAAAACTGTCATATCAATATCTTTTTAGAAAATGTAATTATTTAATGTATTATATGTTAAAAATGACCTGATCGATGGTTGGCGTGCCAAATCATGTTGTGGTCCGAGGTGAGAAAGTTGAACTATTCTTGCATTGTTAACTAGTATACGAATTACCCCTTGTTGGCGTGAACAGTTTTATAAGTTTATTTGTGAATGTTTTCTAAAACTCACATTAGCAAAACCACTTCGCTCGTGATGTTCGCTTATGTATATATAGTTAGAGAGAAATCGGACCTTATCAAGTCGCGTCACTGCAAGTACTACCAACGAAAATCCAGCAGTGCATTGGTTTACTTCTGGATAACCGATACAGAAATATTTACAAGCGGCGAAGAGAAACTACCGGTGAAATGCAGTCCTGTAATAAAAGCATAACTATAAAACCGGAATTATAAAACACAACGTTAGACTAGTGTACACTGGTTTAATTGGTACCTACTGCTGTCATTTGGTAGAAGGTAGAAGAATGGTTCCCACGAGTACTTCAACTAGATTGTATCGTGAAAGTTGTCGAAAGATAATAAGTTGGGAGTAACCGGAATTCCGGTTCCGGCGAAAATCGTATTCCGGTTGCGGTTCGCGCAAAATGTAAAACCATACCGGAACCGGAATTCCGGTTTAAAAATTTTCCTCGTTTTTGCTTCATCTGTGGTCCAAATATATGTATATATATACACACAATGATCAAGTTCCAATACAACCAAACAAAAGAAGATTCAGCAAATTGCTCTGTGAAACGTAAGTAATACACATAATTTCAGTGGGAATATTTAATCTTGACCTTGAAGAAGTTGGTTACCAAAAAAGCCAGGCTGATGCTTGTACCGACCATTTTACCCTGTCAAAAGTCTGCGGTGTAGTTTAGAGTTAAACCGGCCCAGCTCGGTATATAACAAAATATATATGGATTATTTAGAAGTACTTAGCTCTAATCTTAGATAACATAAATTGCGTCAAGCACTAGCCAGTGCGTTTGTAAACTTTATAAGTCAGTCTATATAGAAGTAAAGTAACATATCCGCAACGCATTCAGAAACTGTGTTCTTGGCCATAAACTGCATTTATTGAAACTGCGCGAACAGTATCACAGTTTGTCTCATTTATAGCATTCTGATCAGAAAGTCATCATCATCATCTAGCTGTCGGGTATTGGTTGTCCAACGCTAGCCTAAACAATGTCTCTGACCACTGATTACAAATTTATATCTATTATTTTCTTTCAGAACCATGTAAACCAATATTTTCATGATTGCCTAGCAAAGACAGGCGATTGGAGACAGAGCGAAGTCTTTACTCTACGGTCCATGTGTTACAAGCACATGCAGTGTGGCACAATTTACGCAAGGCTGTATAGTGGAACGCATTTTGATCTGGGTCCAAAAACCGACATATCGATAAATAAACATTATTAGCCTTCTCACTCTCTTCAAACGTTCTGTAGGCAATAATGTCATCGCAATGCATTAAGTTTAATGTAAAAGTTATTTTACTACATTTTACACTCACTGTCCCTTCATTTCTGTTTTACTAAGTGCCGAAGACCACGTTCCGGATCAAGTTTAAATTGACGGTTCCGGTTGCTGGTTCCGGTTCCGGTAAATCTCAGTTGCGGTTATTCCTGATTAGCTATGCGCTTTTTTCTATAGCTTATGGTATAGTTAGGACATGGTGTGGGAATTAACATTTGTCGCATATTTATGAATGTTTAGATTATTGTTGAAACATTATTTTTTGAAAGAAAACTTTCGTTTAGTGGGCTCGGTTATATATTTTGGTTTTGAGAAGTTTTTTTACTGAATACTTGATATTTTCAGTGATCAGTGCAAGGAATCTGCTAAGCAAGAATAAGCATGGTAAGATTTTATTGTTGCAATATTGTCATTTTTGAGAAACTTTCAAATATTTGTGTTCAGCTTTTATATTTTGGTTATGACCAGTTTATGTGTTTTTACGGAATACTTGACATTTTCAGTAATCAGTGTCATGAATCGGCTAAGCAAGAATAAGCGTGCTATTGATATATTATATATACCTATACTATTAGCAGAAAGTAGCTGGAAATCGTGTTTCGGTTTAGGCAAAAAGAAGGAAATAGCGGAACCATTTACGGAAGTAATGGCTGCAGTTTCGTTTATTTTTGCTCGAGTTGTGTAAACTACTTCTGTTTCGCGCAGTGTTACAACTTCTTGTCTGAATTTGAGCGTGACTGTTAAAAACATTGATCAGTTTTTATATCAATGAAACCTTCACAAAATTTCCACTGAGTAGAATATAGAACCTTAAGACATGTACCTAATGCATCAAACTAAATTACCTGTTCTGTGTTCAATAAATCGCAGCTATAACATACGTTACGCAGTTTGCACTGCAGCATGCTGTGAAAGGACATTTTAATGTATATAGTAGCGGACGAAGATGATGCGAGACATGCCATATGGATAAGCAAATTAAGGTTTTCTCGATACGTTTTAGGTTTGCGTGCCCTCTTAAACATATACGAGGTAGGCTTCATACACTACAATACGTTAAAGCAACGTTAACGTGGTATTGAACATGTTCAGAATCGTGGGACCTATATTTTTTTCATTCATTTTACGCGTCCGTTGCGATAAGACGTGTGCTGTGTTATCGCAAAATCTGAAAATAAATTCAATTTCATTCTTCAAATTAAAATATATTTGGAGTTTCATAGGATTCATTTGATCTCACTTTTGGTGTCAAAATTTATGTTTAATGCAGTAAATTAACGTTGATTTCAGCTAATTTGGATTCACTCGTTATAATGAAATGAAACTAAACCAAGTTGCTAAAATTTACTATTATATAAATGCAAAAATTACAAACAGTGAGTGGAGCAATAGTCAAAGTATTATCTTATTTATGTATACATGTATTTCAACTAAATGTTTAATCAGTTTAGAATAAGTATCACTTTTAGACAATTGATGTAAAATCCACCATACAAAAAGCATACATGATAAACCACCATATTAGCATACACTATACAATTTATCCACTTTAAAAGTCATATTGATCATCAGCAATATCAAAAACCCCAGAGCGCCGAAAAGCAATTTTTGGGGTGAATTTTAAATTTGTATAAAATTAACTAATTACCATATATGGCCAAGTTTCAGAGATTCATAACGCCCAAATTCATCATCATCTACATCGAAAATCTCCATATGCAATTTTTTCATTTGTGAGCATTTCGACAATTTTCAAAAAATTAGCTAATTAATAATTAATTAACTAATAACCAATTAGCATATTTTTAACATCTTCGAAAAGTAATAACCACCTGATTCGTAATCAGCGCAGTGAGATGTAGTATACGAACCAAAATAATAGCTTTGCACTAATTATTAATTGAAATATAAGCAATTTTTGCTTCAAAATGCTAAGAAGACGCTAAATGCTTAAATAATAGGAAAAATTTCGTCAAATCTATATCTCTACTACCTGAAGGATATTAGGGCTTTCAAACAAAACAAAGCATAGCTATAGCAACAGTCACATGAAATAGGTCAATACCGTAATATTGAAATAGTTTTAACTTTCAAATAGCGTAATATTTCGTTTTTTAATGAAAAGTTTGCCGGCAACATTTTATGAAGTAACTGGTAAGGACATGTGCCTCAGGGATGAAATATAGTATCACGTATTTACAGTCACGAACAAAAATAAGTGCATAAAACAATCGCGAAACGAACGTAAACGTAAACTAATTGTACATGTTAGTGCAATGTTTATGAACGAATGTAAACACAACCGAACGTTGTTGAGTTTGGTTTTTTGTGCACTTATTTTTGTCCGTCAGTGTACCTCCAACCATAACTGTTTTCTATTTACACTAAACATAAATCAGTTGTCGATCTATAGATGCAACTTTTATAGGACACAGCGATGCATTCGTCGTTATTCAGGTTGGCGATGAAAAGATGCGGACATCGATTCTGCCTAAAACGTTTGCCCCACGATGGGACGAAGAGGCGGAGTTGTGAGTTTATAAGATAATGTCAGCTACTGTTTGTGGATAATTTAGACTAGTTTTTGGTTCTCATTAGTGCGGCCAAGAGTGCATTAGGGAAGAGTATGACACGTCCCTGCACTCACATGTTACCCCGTGTTTGATGACGTGGTCGTTTTTGACCTTACCCCCTCCACCCATTTTCTGCGGAGCCTCCCCCTCCAATTTCTCGGGGGTCGGTTCATAAGCAGCTGCCTATACACCGACCCCCAATAAATTGGGGGCAGGTCCGACCGACCCCCCCCAAACGGATGGGGAGGCCGAGCTCCCCCCGGAAACTGGGGGCGGGGCACGTTGACACCCTCAGGAACTGGGGGAAGGGGTAAGGCCGAAAACGCCGTGTCATCAGACACGGGCTAATGTGTGAGTGCAGGGAAGTGTCATACGCTTCCCTAATGCACTCTTGGTGCGACGGATAGATGGAAGTCCATGACATCCTGAAATAATTTGTTTTATAAATTTGATGTGCTATAGACACCGTTGTATTTAACTTTCAATTTTTGTTGTTTCTAAGTGATGTCCTGAATTTTCTTGTTGTGAGCATAAACCATTTTTGTGGCTATAATTAATATGGTCATTTACGATTAATTCATGCACGCATACTGTATTAAACCATGAATTGGAAATTTACACATTTTTTGAAAATTATACGTCTGTGTTTTTTCGCGGCTCTAACTAGTATCCCGGTAAGCAAAACAACGTTAGAGAGCACTATAAAGATCAGAAAGCCATGACATGTAACTAATTTAATGCCCGATGAGCGAGAAGAATCCAGACCAACGCACTGTTATAAACTTTTTCAATTCCCGTTTGATAAATATTTTCAGTTAGATGCTTAATAACTGTTTGAAGAGTAATATTGCCAAATTTGACGCTTAAACATCGCTGTTAGTACCTCGTTGGTCCACTAGGAGAAAATGTAGGTTTTACTAAACTATTTCGTAACAGACGCCATACAATGCATTCTGTTTCCTAATCTGCTTTCCGGTCATTTTTGATGGCTTGTTTGATACTGTTTAACTTAGATTTCGTATGAAATGCGCGTTCTGATCTATATACGTTAACTACCTGCCACGCATTATCATGTATGTTTCGTTACATTGCAGGGCAATTTCATCCATTTTTTGTGATTGTAAGGAACAGCTTCTGATAGACCTTCGAGTTGTTTTAAAATTTCCGTATCAGTCTGTTTAAACTACATACGAGAAAGCTAATGTACTGAGTTTGATTGAGCGAGCAGAGCTAACGAGGTTCCACCTAATAGCTATATGTTGAAATAGGGTATATCGACCTATTTTCACATAACGCAGTTTTTTTGCTTTCTGATATGTTATTATGGTGTGTGATCCTTATATAGGATTCCGCGCACGCTTAATACAACTTTATTGATGTATGATACATATGTATGGTTGCTGTATGAAGTCGATCCAGGAGGAGAGCATCAAAACATTCTTGTAAAGGTTTTCGAGCACGCTTAATACGATGATACTGCTATTAGAGAGCTGATGTTGTGCGGGGTCTGCGATAAGACGTGTACAACGATTATGGTAAAAATGAAAGACGGTATCAATTCCGTTTTTCGTTTTAAAATCACTTATTTTTACTTTGTTCTAACCAACTCGAATTGATTCCGTTTTCATAAGCAATGCATATTTTATTTTCACATTTTGTGGATTTGATCTCACTCGATATGACTCCATGTAAGGGAAATTAATTACATCCGGGTTTCCACTATCATACCATCAGCTAAATAAAGTTAAACCTAACCGTTCACATCAACTAGATTAGCAACAGGTGTATTTTAACATAAAACGGATTTTCACATTCCCACCGAAAGTCAATTTAAAACGTGCGTTTTAAAACCTAAAACGTGCGTTTTAAAACCAGTCGAATTCAAAACAACTATTTTAAAACGAATTCATTTATATCGAGAACCGAGATTGAAACCATTTTCCGTTTTACCATACCTGTGCACACATCGTATCTTTGTTCCAGCATTGCTGTATCGTATCCTCCCAGAAGGGTATGACTGGTTTTATTGGGCTACCCATCAGCAAAATATAGATTTTTGGATTTTAACATGATTGAATGCACTTGTGGCAGCTTCGCTTTGTTGAACTATTGCCTCATATTGCAATTTTAAGTTAGATAATATCTGTGGTATATATAAAAGTGTAGTACTTCGTACGTATAGCTGGAGAATATATCTTACGCAACGTTGTACATAACGTGACTATGAGAGACAACGTAGAGCTACACAGAGCGCTGCAGAAACGGATCGACGTCGCTCTAGATTCCAGAGATGCAGCTCGACATACCAGCGTGCAATCACCCAAAACATCAAGGTCGAAACAGTCGAAACGACGATACAGTCACTAAGCGCAGAGTACTCGCTTTGCGAGTTACTAGTATATACTGTTGTTAGATAAAGCCGAGTAAAACTTGATCCGACTAATCGTAATTGTTATCACCTTGTGTGACCGATACTGCAACTTTGTTTTTACGCGCTATAGACTGGACAGATGTAAGTTTCTGGTAGATATGCGACTGATCTCTTCTCATCTTCTGAATGCGCACAAAGATGCCGTGTCAACGTCAAGGTCTGTTATGAGTAGTAGTCGAGATAATACCCAAGGGAGCAACATTCTGACTAAAACTGCCAAATTTTTCAACATTCAATTTAATTTTTTTCCTAACTTCAAACTCAGTTTTCATAGTAAAGACTGCACATTACAGTGATTCCGCTACGAGTATATTTTTTGTGCTGTTTTCAAAAATCAAATTTCTATCAACATGCGTTATTTCAGCCTTGAGGTATACAGCATTGTTAAAGATTGTTAAAAGTGAAGGTGCTTGCAATTACGACACAATATAATTCATTTCGCTGAATCATTGCAATAAGAATTATGCCATGCAAATAGTAAACTGTCGCGTGCTAATGCATTTCTGTCTTCAAAACAAATGCGGTATATCTAACTGTTCTGCTTTGTTGATTCTAGCGTTCTCACGTCGAAATTTAGTGTTCTTACTCTAATCGCATATCATCGTAATTTTTTGGGATTTGATGAGTTTCTTGGACAAATCAAGTTGCCAGTAGACGAAATCTGTGATCTAAGCGAAACGCCGCGAAACAGGTATTCATGCTATCACTAAATGTATGGTAATGTTATTCGTGTATTCTCCGACGTTTTGTTAGCAATAAACTCACTCGTAGATGTTAAACGTTATAACAAATGTAAAATTTTGATGTTCAAATTGACAGTAGACGAAATCCGTTATCTAAGCGAAACAGGTATTCATGTTGCCACTAAATGTATGGTAATGTTATTCGTGGATTCTCCGACGTTTTGTCAGCTATAATCTCACTCTTAGATACTAGTAAACGTAATAAATCACAAAAAGAGAGCGGAGCAACAGGCAAAGTATTTGGTATCTTATTTGTGTGTTTATGTGATTCAACTATTTAATCAATTTATAATAAGTATCACGTTTTAGGCAATTGATGTCAAATTCACCATACAAAAAGTTCGCTAGCTAAAAGAAAATAGATAATTAGTGACATCAACTAATTAGCTAATTACTTACCTAATTAACACCCATAATAAAATTATAGACATTTAAAAGCCACATGTTCTTAATCAGCAACATCGAAACCCCCCAAGCGCAACAACTTAGCAATTTTGAAGTGATTTAACAACTTGCATAAAATTACCTAATTAGCTAGTTAATTAACCAACTAATTAGCATATACAGCCACGTTTTAGTGCTTTAGAAATGTCATCTTCGCGATCAGCGACACAGAAAACCCCCGGGTGCAATTTATTTTTAATTTATGAGCACTTCGAAAATTTTCAACGAAAATTTTCAAAAAATTAGGTAATTAACAATTAATTAGCTAATGAACTAAGTAATTAGCATTTTTAACTTCCTCGAACAGTAAATAAGCACCAGATTCACAATCACCACGGCGAGATGTAGTATATGCACCAAAATAATAGCTTTACACTAATTATTTATTGAAAAATATGCAATTTTTGTTTGAAATTGTTAAAAATAGGCTAACACATTTAATTAATTAGGTAATTAATAATTAACTAAAGCAAATTTTGACAAAATCTATATGTCTTGCACCTGTCCAATATTAGGCCTTTCAAACAAAAAACAGTTGTGGAGTGTAGCTAAGCATACAATACTAACGCCGGCAGTAAGTTTCTCATTTCGAAAACCCCCAAGTGCAAGCTATCAGCCTCCCAGGATGTCACAATAAAATTAGGAATTTTGGGTCGAGGAATCATGGCAGCGCCATGCCCTAGTACTATTCGAACTATGCGTCACATAGCAAAACCAACATCGGCAATGAGTTTTTCATGCCCGAAAAACCTCAAGTGAAACTTTTCAGCCGTCCAGGACGTCGGAACAGTTTTTCGAATTTTCGGTTGAGGAACCACGAGGGAGACATACCTTAAACACCTTAACTCCAGAACCGAAGAAATAATCGAAAAACAAAAAGAGGCATCGGTATTTGTCATTCACTATGAAGTAAAACCAACCAGAGCAAATCGGAAGTGAAGATATAAATAACCTCGTTTCCGTGTAGGATACTAAATGGGGTAGAAACTTTTATTTTGATTCCTGACCCCGGAACCAGACCTCAAATCAAAAACGCTCGGGGATGTACGCGGTAAATCAACTATGCCGGTTCGAATGAGCCCAAGATCATGACAATCGGTTTAGTTGTTCTCGAGTTATGGCCGATCACACACACAGACGGAATTTAATAGATTTCACCCTACAACGTAGAATCTCCATTATGCTACTCTCTACTATACAGTACGCTCTGAGACAAATTTATGCGTATGGTGTTAAATACTTATATTAAGGTCAGGGAGTAACCGGAAATCAGGTTCCGGTTCCGGCGAAAATCGTGTTCCTGTTGCGGTTCCGGCAAAGGGCAAAAACCATACCGGAACCGGAATTCCGGTTTAAAAATTTTATTTGAAATTTTCCACGTTTTTGCTTTATCCTGTAATCCAAACATATGTAATATATATATTATACAATGATCAAGCTCCAATACAACCATGCAAAAGAAAAGATTAACTAACCAATTTGCCGTGTGAAACGTAAGTAGGGCACATAATTTGCGCAGGAATTTTTCATAATAACCTGCAGGAGTTTGTTAAATCAAAGCCAGGTCGATGCTTGTAGCAGCTATTTTACACATCCAGAAGTCTGTGGGATACGTTTGAATTAAACCGGTCCAACTCGGTAACATAGTATGGCTTACGCAGAAGTACTTAGGGTATGCTTGGCTAACATAAATTGCGTCAAGCACCGGCCAGTGCGCTCGTAAACTTGATAAATCAGTTTAAATTGAAGTAAACTAACGTTATCTGCAACGCAGCTAGAAACTGCTTTCTTGGCAATGAACTGTATTTATTGAAACTGTGCGAGCAGCATCACAGTGTGTCTCATTTATAGCATTCTGATTAGAAAGTTATCATCATTATGATCTAACTGACGGGCACTGTTTTTCCAACGCTAGCCTAAACAGTGTCTCTGACCATTGATCAGAAAATTTCCTTCTATATATTATTTTCTCTTAGAATCACATAAACTAATAATTTTATGTTTCCTACAGCAGAACATGCAACAAGAGACAGAGCGAAAGTGTGTATTCTACGCTCCAAGCTTTATAAGCATATTCGATTTGACGCAGTATACGCAATGGTGTATAGTGGAAGACATTTTTTGCTCTGAATGTCCAAAAAACGACATATTTGATCGATAAATAAACATTATTAGCTTCCTCAGTCTCTTTAAAGTTTCAGAAAGGCAATAATACCGTCGCAATACATTAAGTTTAATGTAAAAGTTATTTTTAATGCATTTTAAATCCACTATACGTTCATTTCTTCCATCATCTGTTTTACTATATATAAATTTCGAAGACCAGGTTCCGGTTCCGGTTATTCCCTGATTAAGGTGTATCCACATATAAAAGAACATATTTTGTGGTTGTTATATTGTCTGAAAACAACACTACATAGTATGACGCTTTATAATTATTATGAACACGACATTTTCTGGAGCACGTTGAACACTGAGGTTTGATAAAGCCTGTCTCTGGCCTGCTCACAGAATTCTGAAATGTGGGAAGAATTTTGTGGGGCCATATTATTCATTTTCAGTAGAATTTTTTAATTGAAGTTGGAAGAGTAATTTTTATATTATAACATTATAATGTTACATATGATTTTAAGATACTTGTAATTGCCCTACAAGAGTATTTTAAGGCTTTGATACAGTGTTTCAGCATTAGAAATCGTAGTGATAAATTTTTAAAAATATTTAGGTTACCGAAAACACGAATTTAGCAACATCTTTGATTTATAGATTTAGTGTAACATGGGACATTAGGGCATGTGAGGAGCCTAACATCTGGAAAATTTGACGTAAGAAATTAAAAAGTGGAGAGGTCGTTTCCAGTCCTCACTATGGACAAGACAGTGTATTATTAAATTTATGTTGTTCTAGTCCTTACTATCTATGACGAATCTAAGTCGAATACTTGCGTACTTCGAACTTTTAGACCTTAAACTTACGTAATTAGATGAGTGTCGTTTGGTGATAGTGTTATGCGCAATTATGTACTTAATGGCACCGGATTATGACAGGATAGCACAGCTTATTATAAATTTCAATTTTTGTTGTTGCGCCAACTCGACTAATTTATTAACGGCGAAAAATGCTTTGCGTTGCAGGTGGTATCCACTAAAGGGCAAATCAGGCAAGAGCGACGAGCACAGATATCGCGGGGAACTCGAACTTCGACTAACCTTTTCACATCGACCAGACATTGCTGCAGCTTCAGGTCCTACTAGTTTTGCTACTGGTGCTACTAAACGTACTGTCACTGCGAGCGATATCTTTGGGCTGGCAAGAGAGCGAAAAAAAGGTAAAGATGTGGAGGACAGTTCCGGAACCGGTCTCAAGTCAGCAGTCTCGCTTCAGTCTCTCACTCATTCTATTTCACTCAACAGCGTTAAAGCCGCTGTCACTAATTCCAGTGCAAATAATTCAGGTAAACGATACTGCTACTCATCAGTAATGGGCACATTTAATTGAATCAGAGGTAGCGGAGTTTCCACTGGGATCGCCAGACCTTGGGAAACTATTTTTTATCAGTCGGTGCCACTCATAACTCATCTTCGGACAAATCTGGCTTTGCAAGCACCACTGTTTCGCAGCCCATATCTCGTGACACGAACTTCGAGTCGAAAAACAGACAAATATTCGAACAACACTTTTTTGTGGGACCACTCCCTGACCCCCTGTAGGCACAAGTATATAGTTCGTCGACATTTGCCAGAAATTACGTTTTTAATTTCAATATTTAACTGCGTGTTTCTGATTTTAAGTAAACGAGTGTGTTTAAGGTTATAAATGATGATGAATACGGTAGTTTTATAACTCAGAGGTCAAATTGACCACAGTATACCTGGCTAGTCCAAACCTCGGAAATTATAGCCGGGGGGGCTTACCTAAGGGGGGGCCAATTTTTGGGCAGGATTTTGTCGCGTTTAGGCGTTTATTTTTCTCAGCAGGGGACTTTGAGCCGGCGGGCAGCCGAAAGTGCCACCCCCCCGCCCCTCCCCCACTTTGGACTAGCCAGTATACATTTTCAGGTGTTTTACTGTCGACGAACCGGATTTGCAGGATCGTAGTCGGTCTTCAATTGTTTGGCTAATTATTGTCTGCAGTGCACGCCATCAAGAATGTATATGGTTTATACGCTGAATACGAGAGTGTGACTATCTATAGTCCACCACGAATATTTTTCTTTTATTGTTTTTCAATGGTCGATGGAATTTCAATGGAATTGGTTATGTATTTCGTGTAGAGCATCAAAAATGGATAGGCAAAACGGGATACGATGGTTTGGTTATCCATAGTACAGCACAATGTTTAATGCCTCTTTTAGTTTCTGAATATAAATTTGGACAAAATTCGCCATTTCAAAAATTGTCTGTCTTCAGTTGTTTGGGTAAATATTACTTTCTCTGCGTTTAGAGCAATTCACTTTAGGTGTTTCGGTACGTTGATTACTGTAACGCGATCACCTAGAATTCAACGTGACTGCACTATAGTTTCGGGGGTTTAGGGTCGACTATTGACGAACATATTTAAAGAAAAATTTTCACCTGACATCCATTTGGTTATGCGTTGTTTTCTGAGCTTTCAGATAAATAGGTTTTATGACACGCAGAACAGGTAATTTTAAGAGTGCCCCCGGTACCGTTACATTTTTCATAGTAATTTAAACATTTTAGACCCCTAAATTATGTGTTTATCGACATTTCATTAACTAAATACGACACAGCGAATGAAACTGAAAATAAAAATATGTTCTTATAATGTTGGCTTACGGTATATGACATAGGAGTAAGGGTTTCTTTCCAGTCAAGGCTCTGCATCTCCGTGGCATCTGCGTCAAAGGCTTGGGAATAGCTCCTGTTAGATAAGTATTATGCTTCGGGGACTCCATGGATTTTAGAGCGGTACGTAAGCCAACTCACAAAGGCTATTACAGGTGATTACGCATATTGGCAACTATGGGAGAAACCGCGCTCGCTTCTGAGAGAACAGAAAATTCCAGATACTAGCCGTATCTCTAAGATTTATACTTGGAAATTTGTGGCAGTTGCCGTGGATAGATATGGAAGGCTAATTGGAATTGCCATACGTCTGACAATGCGTTATGGGGTTGTCGGAATAATCCATATATTATTTTTTAGAACGTAATGTAACTTAGTGGTGATTGTGTGTTGCAGGTGTGAAAGATTTTAAATTTCGTCAGTGTGTGTGTTCGGCCATAACTCTGGAACGATTTAAGCGATTTTCATGATCTTGGATTCATTGGAACCGGCATAGTCGGTTTACCGTGTACATCCCCGAGCGTTTTTTTGATTTGGGGTCTGTTTCCTGGGTCAGGGGTCAAAATGTGTGTTTTTGCCCCATTTTAGTATGTACTCTTCACGGAAGCAAGGCTATTTTATCTTAACTTTCGAATTTTTTTCTCTGGTTGGTTTTATGGACCGTACGGACTACTATGGCGCTCCCATGGTTCTTCGACACAAAATTCATAATTTTATTGTGACGTCCTGGGAGTCTTATAGCTTGCACTTGTAGGGTTTTCGGCCATTGGAAACTTATTGCCGGTGTTAGTTTAACTTGTGCGGTATTGTGTGATATCCACATATAGCAAGTCGACGTATGCTATCGAGACCTGATTGGCTGTGCACGCAAAAGGCGTAGGTATACCTAAGCTTCACTTCGTTCTGCAATCTCGATAGAATTACAATTAATAAATTGTGGCTTCTCGTAGGGAAACCAAGAACTCGCGGTTCCACGAAGCTTTCGGGGAACACACTACATAGTGCTTTAGCTCTAATGAAGGTTTAGACAGAGGTTTTTGGAGTTACTAGTAAGTATGTTTACAGTGCTGATTCTGGTATCAATCGATAGGTCTCGTGGAAAGGCGTCGAACTATTTCTATTTCGACCTGATCCGGTCACTGTTTCCTGACATACCGGTAAATCGACGATTAGTGATTATCTCTTTTTTGCCATCAAGCACTAACAAATGTTTTTACCTTACAGTGAGTGACTATTAGTTTATCATGCCCGCTGGATACGAAGATTTTGCTATCTAGAACCCAAGTTGGTTATGCTTTTTCATGGAGTTTCAACGGTTTTACGGTCGACGAACGCGATTTTAAAAAAAAGAACTACATTTCATTTGTTTGGTTAAGTATTGCGTTCAGAGCATCAGGAATGGTCAATGTATATTTTTTCTGAAGTTTGAATAAATATAATAATTAATTGATTATTTGGAGTCCAGTATACATATTGCATGCATTTTTATGGGGTTTCAGTCGGTTTAGGGTCAACGAAATACGATGTCCAGTATATATTCTGTGTTCTGTTGTTTGATTACGTATTGCGTACAGGGCATCAAGAATTGTGTATACATGCTTTTTAGTAGTATGAATGCGATCCAGCATGAGTATATCCTGCCTTTATAATCTATAACTTTTTAAAATCAAGTTTGTTGACCCTTGGGATTTAGGGTCAACAAACTTGATTTTAAAAATTTAGTCGGTCTTCAGTAGTTTGGTACATGGCATCAAACTGAAAATGGTTTTGCCATGCTGAATGGTGTTGTTCAATTATCTAGAGACCAGCAAGCTTATTTCATGCCTTTTCAAAGGCTTTTAGTGCATTTAGGGTCAATGAACCCGATTTCCAGAATATAGCTTGTCTCCAGTAGCTTGATTATATACTGCGTGCGAGGCACGAAGAATTGTCTATATAGGTTTTCGGTAGACTGAATACGGTGGTTGGGTTATGTAGAGACCAGCACCAATTCTTCATGCGTTGTCTACGTTCTAGATAAATTTAGTGTCCATGAGTTTTTCAGTTTTTCATTGGGTTCAAAATTCCAGAGGTTCTGCGGCGGTATATACATCAAACACAGCCTGTTACACGTAATTACTCAAAATGATAACTTAATGAACCACGCACGCTATGGTAATCGCGTGTTTCACCATCGCAAGCGAGATGGTAGTTTTGTTTAGGCGCCAAGAAGCTGCCGGGATTCAACCGATTCGAACGGCCTCGATTTCGCATAAAGAACTTAAGACATCAACAACAACATGCCTTCGATCAAGTATATTATATTATTTTGTAGGGGCTGAGTACTAGTGCATTACAATAATAGTAGTAAATACTTAAATAGCTATCGGCTTCAACCACTTTAAGACATTCTGTCATAGCTGATTCGATGTTAGCTGTTTCAGCATCTATAACTTATGTTCAGGATCGGTCTGCAAAGTCGCGCATGACCTTCAGAAGTTGTAAGTTTGGGAAGCTTGGATTACAACTAGAGCTTGCCATTTTCCAACTTCACAGTACTATAGATTTTGACTGATTCTTATAGATATATACCCAATTATCGTGATCTGTGTTGCAGTTGCTCTAATTTCGCCACCTGATGCTTAGCGCAAACAGTGACATACGGGATTATAATGTCAGTTTGTTTATTTCTTGTAAACAGTGCATTGATATTAATCTGGGATTCCTAATGCCGATTTTAAATTGAAAAAAATACGAGTAGCATACATCGTAATGAACCTATGTTTTGACTAAATAAGAAAAGTATTTGATGTGGGGCGTGGTAGAATTATTTAGGTTCGCGGGCCCTGTATATTACTTAGTTGCCCTTTGACTTATAATATAACGATACAAATTAGTATATTTCAACGAGATTAGTAGATATTTGTGTGATTGATGATTACTTTATCGTCGAGAAACAATTGGTCACACGCCCAGATTGCAACACTATGCTCGACGTTTCAGTCTTCGAAAATGTTGGTGCAAACCCTTTGCGTAGTCAGAATTTCAACCGTTTTATGTTTCTTATACGTTGGTTCGAGCTTTTTTGCATTTTCAAAGTTTAACAAATGAATATTGTAGTTTGAGATTATTTTGTTTGCGAGCAATCCATTCGTAAGTTCGTTTTCACTTGATTATCAGGGGATAACTGAAACCAAAATTTACAGGAACCGAAACCGAACGGTTCATTTAAACCGAATCCGGAATCGGAATCTGGTCTTCGAAATATATATAAGTAAAACAGATGAAATAAGAAAGTACAGTGGATTTAAAATGTATTACAAATAACTTTTACATTAAACTAAATGTATAATTGCCATAACATTATTGCTTCTTTGGAACTTTTATGAGACTGAGGAAGCTAGTAATGTTTATTTATCGACCGATATGTCGGTTTTTGGACCCCCAGAGCTAAAATGTCTTCCACTATATACTGTTGCGTAAATTGAGTCAAACTGTATGTGCTTAGAGCGTAAACTAAACACACTCACTTTGTTTCCAATCATCTGTTTGTTACTTGTTATTCCGTAGGAAACCTGAAATTATTGGTTTATATATGGATATGAAAATAAAAGAATGTATAGGTACTATAATCTTCTGATCAGTGGTCAGAGACATTATTTGGCTAGCGTGGGCAACCAGTGCCCGTCAGCTAGATGATGCTGATCATGACTTTCTGATCAGAATGCTATTAATTAGATAAATAAATTGTGTTAATGCTCACACAGTTTCAATATATACAGTTCATTACGAAGAGCGCAGTTTGTGGCTGTGTTGCAGATAATTATGTTACTTTACTCCAATGTAGACTGATTTTTACAAAGTTTACAAACGCACTAGTTGGTTTCTTGACGCAATTTATGTTAGCCAAGCTTACAGCTAAGTACTTATTATAATCCATACTCTGTTACCGAGTTGCATCGATTTAATTTTAACATACACCGCAGACTACTGAGTGGGTGAAATAGCTGCTACAAGCTTCGACCTGACTTTTTTGTTAGCAAACCCCGCAGCGTCAAGATGAAAAATTCATACTGAAATTTTGTGTCCTACTTACGTTTCACAGGGCAGTTAGCTGAGTTAATGTTTTCTTTTGTTTGGTTGTATTGGAACTTGATCATTATGTATATTACATATTTTTTGAGATATACATATTACAGATGAAGCAAAAATGTGGAAAATTTTTAAACCGTAATTCCGGTATATATTGTTTTTTGCCTTTTGCCGGAACCGCAACTGGAACACGAGTTTCGACGGGGTCTAAATTTTGTTTAACTGCCTGCTGATTATGTAGGAGTCCATTTTAGTGGATATACCATGGCGGTACTTTCGTCAGCCAAAGGCATTAAACTAAGCTTGGCAGCTGTTCGCCATCGGTATTCGCAGTTTAGCCAACGCGAACATGTGTTTTTGGGATGTGCGACCGCAGTTTCCGCTTGTGTGCAGTTGTCCATAATTTATCATGTTTGTTTGCGTTCATCGAACGATGTGCTGAATCGCATCGCTGTACTAGCTGTTTAAGGGCTGCTAAGGTACCTTATGAAAGCGCTGTTACAACCGCTTTGTAAGTGTACGAGTTCAATAAAAATTGTTGTGTTAAATGATGAAATAGCGGACGCTATTAGCTCCTACTTGTTGCTGTATTGCAAAAATCATCTTTTTATATTAGGTTAAATCGTGATTTTTTTCGCGGTGACCTGTTTTAGGATAGTGAATTGGCTCAACTGAAGGGCAACCTATGAGTGCGCACCTAACTGGATTGACGCTTACGATTGTAGAGTTTATTATACCCATCAATAGCACCAATTATGTGCCTGGTACATCCAACTTCTCTAAATTGATATTGACATTTTCGGTACCCCGCAAAAATGGGAGCCTTCCCATTCTTGCGCCCTGCCAAAATTGTTGGCTTCCCCCAGCAAAATTCTTTGCCCCCACCACTTTCCGGGAAAACACGCACTGGTCGCATATAATGTTTTCTGTTTTTGAAAAAATAGCCATCTCAAATTCAAAAGTACTGTTCATCAAAAAAACTTGTTGAACAGATGTTTTAACTTCAAGACAGATTTTTTGCAGCGGCGATTTATTAACAAATTCAGCGGCTGTTATTAAAACAATAAATTTTGTAAATTTTCAGATTTTAAAGCCGCCGTTCGTCTGTCTCGGCAAATTTGTCAGCCAATGGAGAAGCCAGATATGTTGCAATTTTGTCACATAGAAATCTATGCTGTCAATAGTCGATTTGTTTATACAACCACACACTCCGTTTTTTCTGATAATCAGAATGATGTGCTTGAAAACAATATTATGCGTGTGGTTCTTAAACTCCTACAAAACCCAGGGTCAACTCTGACCCCGCGCCCGAGGAAAAACCCAAGTAGGGATCAATCTTGTTAGTAGGTCAATTTTTTTCAGAAATTGCTATGTGTGAACCTCTATTTCTTAAAAATTATGGACAATTTATGCATAAATACCAAGGAGAAATCGGAATTCTGTTTCCGGCGAAAATCGTGTCCTGGTTCCAGTAAAATGCAAAAACCACACCGGAACCGGAAGTATGGTTAAAAAATTTTCAGATATTTTGCTTCAGTTATTCAGTTATGGTCTAGACATACGTTATTATGCACACAGTGATCAAATTCTAATACAACCAAACAAAACAAAATATTAACTCAGCAAATTGCCCTGTAAATGGTAAGTAGGACATATAGTTTCAGTAGGAATTTTTCATCTTGACCTAGTAGGAATAATTGATATATATTGATAAAACGAAGCTTGTAGTGCTGTGTTACCCATTCATGAATCTTTATGACATTTTGGAACTAAATTTAAACTTGAACATCGCACCGTAACATAAACATTAAATTTTGAGTGTTTTGCAATGCTTTAAGCTTTGCATAAATTCCCTCAAGCACTGACAAGTGTGCTTGTAAATCACTAGTAATTTGGAGTAAACTAGCCTATCTACATCACAGCGGGACACTCCATTTTTGGTAATGAATTGTTCAAATTGTATCACACTGTGTCTCATTTATCAGAGATGGAATCGGGTCACTTGGTCATTTTTTCGACCGGGTCACTAAGCAAACCAGGTTACCGGGTCACACGCCTTGACCCGGTGAACCGGTTTAATTAGCTTTAGGTCTTTATCTACTCAGCTTTCCTCCGAACACATTGGTAACTCAAGCTCTGCGACTACGAGCGCGCTACATTCGGAATAGGAAGTCAGCCGGAATGATAGAATTTTGGTTGAAGTGTGTTGAGATGCTTCGTTGGGCACGTTCATGCCATGCATTACGAAAACAAAATATAAAGTCCCGGGTAGCAATATGTGTTCTTTTCTACTAAAGATAAATTTTTTGCTGTAGGCTTGGCTTGACACTGGAGCACAGCCGAGTCTATCCTGTCATGATGTCTGAAGAACCAAGGATCTGTCGGGCCTAGTCTGTTCGGAAAAATTTGGGTCGCTTCTTAAAAGTTCTAAAAGCAACTGAATCATATAGTTTGTTCGTTGGATTGTAAATTTAGTTAATTTAAACATGTTATTCAATCGCAAACTTTTATTATTTGGAACGAGTTTAAGAGCCAAGTCAAGACTGCCTTTCCTTCGGAAGAACCGAGCCGCGCGGGACATGATATATGAAGAGCCGAGCTAAGGCAGAATCTGTCTGTGAGATCCGAGCCGAACCGGACATAGTTCAGGCAGAGCCGAGCCAGAGCTTGAAAATCTGACTCTTTCTCACTTCTAATTTTTTACAACCGTTTCATATGCTGATACTTCCAAATTGCTTGCAATTAGCGTACAATCGACGTCAAAAGACGACGTAACGACTTTCAAAACACAGAAAATGGCAGACATTTCACTTGAATACCTACTTATGTACAGGACTGGCTAATGAACTAACGAAAACGAAATTGTACTTAATCTGTCTGTAACTGCGGTATGCCAAGCAGATTATTCAACTGTTTTCCAAGACCTTTTGTTCTACGAGTTTGCAGATTATGCATCGGATGATTTGGAAAATAGGCTTGTCATTAGGTTACGGTTAGGTTACCACTGTAACCCGTTCACTATTATACCTAGACCAGTGGGTCACAAAATGATAACCCGGTTCCATCTGTGTCATTTATAGCATTTATACCTTCAGTTTTATAGAACAAGATAAACCAATAATTTCAAGTTTACTACGAAGCAACATGTAACAAACGCATGTGTAGTAGCATTTGTTACATATTTTGTCTCATGGGAGGTGACAGAATTCGTAGCGAAATTGTCTCATCTATGCTGCATGCGTTGCCAACGCAATGTCATTCGGCATGACACATGTTTATGTAGGGATGTTTAGTGGAAGCCATTATTTTTCGCTCTGACGGACCAAAACACCGATAAACAGCGTCTTGATAGATAAATAAACTTTGTTAGTTCAAATATGGAGGTATTTTGGCACTGACCATAAATTCAAGATTATATTTGCAACATATTTTAATGAATATTTAATTGTAGCACCACTTTTAGGGTTCAAAACCTAGAGCCACTTTTCATCTCACGTTCCTGGTTAATAGTTATGGAGGTGGGCACCAGTTTGTCTGCCGCTGGGCGACCAAAATAATGGGATGACGTCATACACCGGAGGCACCTACCCACAAACAGGGCGATCCCTCCCACAAGGGAGATGCCAGCTCGGTCTCTTCAAATTTCCAGAGAGACAGTAACGTTATCGCAATACATTAAGCACAATGTAAAGTTTATTTTTAACTAATTTCAAATCCACAGTACAATCATTTTGCTTCCATCATTTGATTTACTATATATAAATTTTTGAATGCCAAGTACCGAATCCGGATTAAGTGGACAGTTACAGTTCAGGCTATTCCTTGATAAATACACATTTATAGAAAAATTTCCCAACTGTCGATGGCAAAAATCTCTCTGTTCCCGGAGTCGAAGTTTAAAAATCGTACGTTGGGAACTAGCAGTTCGAGGTCTTGGTGAGCTAAGTGGAGGACAGTTACCCTCTAGCGTAGGAACCCAGGGTATAAAGAAATCTTTTTGCATTTTGTTGGGATGTGTGATGCTATGAAAAAGGGTTCCGGTGGTTCTAGCTTGGATTTTGTGTCAAATAGTATAGCCACTTACAAAAATATGTGGATAGGAATGGGTATAAACGCCAGAGAACGTAAACCATGAACTAACTATTATTAGTTTGGTTTATAAAGGAGCGCAAACAGAAACGAAATTTGTCGTATTCATGGACATGGATAAATACAAACCAACATTATTATGCTGTTTGTACGCCGCTGTTTTGCGTTTTTGTCCGTAATTGTACGCCACATTTTTTGGGCATCGTCGTGTTATTCGCGTGGGACTGATGATTTCTTTCTTTGTATTTTGATTAGGATTATTGACAGGTATATTGATCTCTAAAGAAAAAAGTGCTATGTTGATAAAAATTAATCTACTTTATTTTTATAGCTTATGATGGTATTTAAACGAGTGTAATACAGCAATGATATTTTGAAATTATATGCCTACAAACAAAGATAGTGCGAGGAAATGGGTTTGCAAGTCACAGATCTGGTTTCTCCAAGTAGGCGAGGAGGGAAGAGGTACAGTACTCGCAAAAATGACTGTCACTCGCTCGAAATAAATTTGTTCTAAATATAATACTTACTATTAATTTAAATAGTCTCGAACTCTCAAGCGAGCCACTCGCTCGAAATGCCACAGTCTGCATTTGATTTTTCCGAGGTTCTTCTAGTCCATGTCCCTAGCTGAGATTTTATCCTTGCCACGGCTCATTCTTCCTAGCTAGGGTTTACCAGGTACTTTTCTTTGCAGCAAAAAATTTAGCTAGTTTTTCTATGTTGGAAAAGGTACCGACTCGTCTCAAATTTACGCTGCAGGGTAAAACCAAGATTTTACATTACTAGATAATTCGTATTTGCGATTAGTCATTAAGATACACCTATTTAATGAATTTTCTTAGTAGTTACAGTAGTTTATGCCTTCCGTTGGACTGAGGGAATTGCCGCTTGATATATTCAGTTCCTCCACCAATAGTACCAAGCTGGTTGACCCACCAGATCATGCCCCAGTTATAATTTTTTGTATTTTGGAGAAACCAGTAGATAGTTGGCTAATATTCCTCCGCTAGAATGTCATCTCTTATGCAATGTTCTTCGCTAGATAATTTAAGTTTACAATTTAGGTACCGTTACGTGTTATGTGAGCAGTGCTGTAGCGTTCATTGTTTAACGATATGATTTTATATTTTTAGGATAGCTTCAAAAGCAATGAAAGTCTTCCACGACTAATGATGGTTAGGCTGTGTTTGATTGGTGATATTGTTTAAGCTACAACAACGGAAACTAAACTATCTTAACAGTCGTCCTATTTTAAGATACGGGAGGCATCAAACGGTGATTAAAAACTCCCGTGATTACTCCATGTGACATCTGCATTGAAGCTTGCCGGTTACCAACAGTACATGTTGTTTCGCTTCGAAGTCAGTGCGGACAATGTTGACCAATAAAATAAAAAGTTTGATTTTCAGTTGTATAAATCTCTGCGAAACTATATATCGACTTCAATTCATTTTTCCTAAAGTATTTTCATAAGCAAAATTTTTCTGGTAAGCTTTATGGATAGTTTTTAACTCAGTAGCGTTCGTTGTTCTGCTTATACTATTTTGAACCAAATAACCGTGAAAACATTATTTGAGATGACTGAATAAAAACATATTCTACGGTAAAACTTTTTGTTTAATGCATATTGGTAAGGTTTTGATGAATACTTGTAAGTTTCACATCTGAAAGAAAATACACAGACGCTCCAACTGTTAAGCTGTCAAAGATGGCCAAAATTCTGTTTTATTTCATTAGTTTGTTTTAAAATAATAGCACGGTAATCTTTCATTTTCGTTTAGGCGTACCAAATTGTAATATAAATATTATTTAAGGCTGACTCGGAGAAAAAGCTTTCCGCGCTTACAACACCTACTACAACCACATCATCATCTTCGTCAAAAACCACGCCACGCGACAACAATCAGACGAGCCTGTTTTCGTCCGGTCAGCAAATATTGAGTCGCTTACCATCACAACGAAGCGAAGAAGTACTCGATATTGTAAATGAAGACGGTGAAAATCATGGTCAGTTCCAGTGACAGATAATTTACTCGCAGAAAATCTGCACCTTTTACATACATCGCATGATTACTTTATGTAATCATGTAATTATTTTATATTTCACTGTCACACCCTTGATTCGCCTTTCCATGACTACAGTTACAGTCAGAAGTAATTGCACTTAAAAAATCGAACGATATTCTTTTCAACGAAATTCGTAAAATTAAGACAGAGTAATACCTTTGATTAATGGCAAGCATTTTTTATTTTCACGCATTCAAATTTCGTTAAGTTAGTCGCAAAGGATCTATTTTCGTTTAAATGAAAAAGTTCAAACTCGAAAGAAACTTCGTTCGATTTCGGATCAATTAATTCTGATTTCAGCTGTAAGTTTTTCATCCCTATTAGTCATTTTGCTTCATGTTTTCGCAGATACTATGCTTGTTATGAAATCAGCCAATATGTAGAGTTGCCATGCACACTCTTAAAGCCCCACACAAATTTTGGTTATTGCGACTAATGTTGTATTTGAGAGTAGATAAAATTGAGTTAGTATTCAGAACTGTTTCAACAAGGTATCATTGCGAAATCGGGTACTAGCTGGTGTCGGGGCATTGGACGAAACCTGACATTTAACAGCTGAAATTTTGGCAGTACTGGAAAACAAACGAAGCACTAATTTCATAGTTGAAATTCTAGTCCTACTGGAAAAGATCGCGGAGCAACGAGTCAAGAAGGTCTTTTTTCAATAGGTACCCTCACACTGCGGAGCGGAAGGCAATGGAAGAGCAGATAAGACCGCGCACGAAGCCACATTGAACGCCCAGGCGGCCGCCCCTATAACATTCACCACAGGCAAAGCCTGCATCGCCCGCCATTGCAGGGAGAAGTGGCTGGCAACCTCCAAAGCCTGCAGTGCTGACATGAAGACAGGCAAACGTATGACATGGGAGCTGACAAAGGAAGAATAGATTCTCCTGAGCAGACGGGCGGTCACACGCCGAGGCTCGGATGGTATCGCCACTACATCACACAAAACAGGAAGTACCGGAAGTCCCGCGTTGCCAACATTGTCCTTCAGCGGAGAAGACGCTACAACATGTGATGGCGGACTGTTCGGCGTTACAGTCGGTCCGGTTTCCCGAGATCTTTGCCGGTCTCAGCCCAATGCTGACGCTGAGCGCTGGCATTTTGACAGCGCGGATATGAACGCGAGGTTGACCTGATCCAGAAACAGAAGAAGAAGAAACCTGGCATATATAAAATTCCATTTAACAAATTAAAACAATTTTAACAGTTCCCATAACAGTTTTTATAGTAACATAATACCTTTTACACCTTTAAATTATGTTTCTGACTCTATTTGATTAACTAAATAAAGTAATGCGTGAAGAACTAACATTTTTATATGGTTTTTATACGCTAGCGTACAGTATTATATGCCATACTGGTAAGGGATATGTCCCACTTAAAGATCTGTCAAACCCCCTCACCCGTGTGCGTCAAAGGGCCGCGAAAATTTTTGGTAATTTTACAATGTTTGGGAGGTTTTGGTAAAGATATTGGGAAAATTTTTTAGCCAAAATAGAAAGTTAGAAAAATAGTTAAAAAATAGTTAGAAAAATAGAAAAAAAAAGTTGGGAAAAATTGGGTGAAATTACGAGTTGCTAAGCATTCAAAAATGCCATACAGGTACCAGATTTTACTGCTCGTATCTCGCGATACAGGTTTCGCGTCGAAAACAAAGATCATCATCAGAATCAGAGTAAACTATTTGTGCCACCACCCTCTAGGCCGCCCTTGCGCCGAATACGGTTGGTCTACACTGTGCACGAAATATCGATTTTTCAAATGTCAGTAATGTTATTGCATGTTTTACTTACAGCTAGTGTCTATTATGCTAGAAAAACACTGGATAACGATTTTGTTATCTAGAGTCCAACGTCACTATATTATACCTTTTCATGGGGTTTCAAGACTTTTACGGCCGACCAACTAGTTTTTCATAATATAGCGTCTTTCCATCTGTATGGTTATGTTTTGCGTGCAGATCGTCAAGAATGGTCTCTGAACGCTTAATACAATTATTTGGTTATCCAGAGTTCAGCATAAATATTTCATGACTTTTCAAAGGTTTTCAATAAGGTTTAGGGTAACTGAATTGTATTTCCAGAGTACAGTCTGTCTTCAGTAGTTTGGTTAAGTATTGCGTACAGGGTATCAAGAATGCATGCTGCTGAATACGGTGGTTTGGTTATCTAAAGGCCAGCACTAATGTTCATGCCGTGTCAGAGGTTTTTTAGTTTAATGTCATTGAATCCGATGACCAGAAGTCCTTCTTCAGTGGTTTGGTACATGACATCAATAAAAGTATTAGATGTCTTGCGGCGTTCTGAAAACGGTGGTTAGGTCGTCTAGAGACCAGCACAAATACTCCATATGCATCAAACACAGCCTGTTATAGGTGATTACACGAAATGACAACTTATAAAAATGAAATTAGGTTCGCTCCATTTCACGATCGCATGTGAGATACTAATATATTTTATAGGAGATTGTATTGATCAACACACGAACGATAACAATTTTGTCGATTATCGGGACTCGATAGGTGAATATAATTCGTTGAGTTCTGGAACGCGTCAGCGCCTTTCAGGTCGCAGTGCTGGAGCAATGAGCAGTGGTGGTGCTAGTTGTTGTAGTGCCGTGGCAGATACTAACGAGAGCAGGCCATCTACGGGAAGAAGCGTGTCAAACAGTAACCGATGTCCCGAAGTTAGAAAGTTAGATTTGGTTCCATCCACGGCTGCAACAACAGTGAACAATTCTAAAAGTTGTAGTGCCAGTAAGTTTTCGGTTTTGGCGCAGATTGGTAACTGTTGATTTTGTTTGCGAAGCAAATGAAACTGATATTCGTACGATCGATACATCACAATGCTGTTTCAGCAACCGCTTTTCGTGTTTATTCGCACCCTATTTTGATATTCCACCGCTTTTGTTGTACGACAGTTTTAGGCATATGTTTAAAATAGACGTTGATGAATCTTATGTATATGTTTGCAGAAAGCCTTTATAAGCAGTGAGTCTCAGTGATTAACACGTTTATTGTTATGATACTCATGTTATAACGCAGTATAAACGTCAGATATACAAAACAGATGTATTTATGCGATGGTAATGCTTTAGTTAGATTGTTTAAAATGTATTCGAACTCGATTTATGAGATAATTATGTGAATGTGTATTTAAAATAATTCCATAATCTGTTAATATTGCTCCATTTTGATTTTAGATAGAAACAAATCGAACTTACGTCCCGTGTCTTATCGCGATTTGACTTCGAATAATTTGGAATTGATTTGTGAAACGTTGCCTAGAAAAGTGAGTTTGTAAATCGAGATTTGATCGTAGCTATGATTTTATCGTGTCAATATTTTGATTATATTTTGAGGCAAGCCTGCTTACTAGCATGTTTCCGTGAACAGATATTCGCTACTCGCCAACGTCTAATTCCAGACAATGATGAATGTTTTGGTGATGTTTTGCTTATATCGCCATCTTTTCGAACAGCTCTTCATATGCGATAAATTTCTAATTATTGCCCACAAATGTTGTTTATCTAAAAAATAGAGTCGAGGCAGTGTCAACAAATTTCCGTTAGATTATGGTATGCTTTCTACATTTTGGCATGGTATATGTATAGTCAGTGTCGCAGATATCGTTAATAAGATAGTGAGAAATTTACAAGACTGTAACACAATGACTAAATCGAATATAGATTACTATGCTTGTGGACAACATATTTCTCGTAAAGTCTGGATGTATGTGTAAAATACACATTGCTGTTTATAGTAGTAACTTTAAAAGGGACTTTACGCTCTTCTAAATTTAACTTAAACATAATCTAGTCCATAGCAATTCATATAGCGAACCACCCCTGGAGTAGGAGTTAATTCTTGAAAAACTTGTCCGACTACACATACATCTACAAGACGTTAGTATAGACTATGTGTCCTGTACAGGGCGCAGCAAGAGCGATGGTTGCTCCCAGCCCCCATTTTTTGGTAAAAGGATATTTCCTTTATGTCCCATTTACTTTCGAATAGCGTTCTACACCGCTGGTCTTGTAGTACCAACGTTTAGTTTAGTTTAAACCCATAATTCTCCAATTTATATTATTACAATTTTGACGTTTTTATTGAATTTTAACACAAACACTGCATGTATATGACACCGCATTGAAATATTAACTTCCGCTACGTAATCGAAGTTTCAACAAAAGCAGTACACAGCTGCAGACATTCTCTAATTTCGATCCAGGCACAACAAGTAAACATAGTCTTAACTCGATCTTGACATAACTTTATATATACATAATTTTACTTTCAATAAAAGCTTACATGTATTCTGATTGGTTATGTTTTGGTCATGTTCTTATAAGCATCGAATAGAGCAGCTTATGGTGATGTTTGATATCGATATGCTAACAGCTTATAACGAGTACTTCTACACCTATTGGATGAAACTTATTGTTTTACTAATGTTCCACGATGATTAGTTATTTGACCATCACTGTGTTTAGCATCAGGCATCAGCGAATGAAATGAAACTGAGCTCTAACGCTATATTTAGATTGTGCATATTTATACAAAAGTGTGTATATTTGAAATTTTGAATTTTGATTGCTCACACGTATTTTGCAAAGTTTTTATCGATTCAAATTATGTGTCTTTATTGTCAAAGTTTTCTTGATATTATACTAAAATTTGACAGATCAAACAAAACCTACCCGCATTCGTTTCGCTGCAAAATTTTTTTTTTGCTAGCTAAGTAAAGCCACGAATAATACAATTTTCGCTAACTAAATAGCTCTTGTAAAAGTTAAATTTTTGAGCAGTAGTCGTTATCCCATGAACCTATTAAAACGAGAGTGTTGTGGGAGTCGATAAGCTATCTCCTGAGCAGTTTCGTAATTATAATAGTTCTATCAAACATGCAACAGCAGCGGATTAATTAATATATGAAGTGGCCTAGGCTTTCCAGCCAACAGTTAATATATTTGTATGCAAAAATGGATTCACGGCTTGATGTGAACGATGATAGCACATGTTACGTGCTTAGCTGAAAATTGCACAAAAACTCTTCAGACAGCCTGCATTTTGCATTTAGGCTATCTAAACCTGCTCGGTATTACTATAAGTACATGAAAAATTTGTAGAGGGTTGTGGCAATCGATCATCATGTAATTTGCATTAGCCGAGGTTGTAGTCGGTATTCGGTTAACTCCCCAAGTTCTGTCAACTCCGAGGTTCTGTCAGTGTATCTGCTACCCTGGGATCTTTGGGGCTATCTGCTACGCAGCTGAGTTCTTTGGAGTATCTACCACCCTGCTAGGTCTTTGGGGGCTTCATGGAGGGTAGTCTAGCCCGCCTGAGAAGCCGGGGGATAGTGGATTCGATATCTCAAAGAACTTGGGGATAAGAACCCTGACAGAAAACCTTGGGCAGAATACCACTTAAATGCGTTGGAGAATGGGCTGAAAATAACCGCATCATCAGACAGGACAAAGTACATGAATATGAAAGAGTGTCATACCCTCCTACGTATATTTATGGCCAATGTAAGTTTTAGGGGCGGAAGCATTGAAATGCATGCTATGTCGTTACAGATATACAAAGCCTGAGCGTTAGCGTAAGCTAAGGTCCCTATATGAGGCATCTACTAAACCTAATGATAAGTCGTGTGGCTACTGCCCCCCACCAGCTATATAAGGTTCGCCACCTATAGATGACATGGACCACTTTTATAAACACTTGCTGTAACGCTGAAACTTCTGCGATTTTAAACAGAACATCGTTAGCTTGGGGTCGTTTTTTCCAATTTAGTAGTCGTCGCTTTTAAACGCTGCTCGCCAACTCTTAAAGCTAACGTTAATTGTGGCGAGTACTGCGAGTTCAAAATGTCTGAATTCATCTTTTGTTTTGTAACGGTTTTATTTTAATTATCTGATACTATAATGTATCATCTTCATCGGCAACACTGCTGCTTTGCATGAAGATCCGACAAAACTTTTCAATGATGCTAATCAGCTGCGTTTATGTCTGCAAAGTGAACAAGCAAATAATTAAATTTAGTTCATAGAGTGGGTAGTTGAACCTCATTATTTCCGCTAGGCTATTTCGTTCGTTTCAAGCAAAAGTTGAAGCTTGTCGTAGCCGACCGGCAGTGCTGTTTGGGCATGTTCTATAGAATTACTTCACTAGTGTCATTCAATCACATTTCCCAATATTTGCACTATGATACTTTTTAAGGTAAAATTTAGCACACATTGACATCTGTATGTCCGAAGTAGCGATTGTGTTACTCTACTTCAGCCAAAGTTAAAGCATTTATGACTGAAATTCATGTTTAGCCTTTCGTGAAAATTAGGGAAATATTGGTCTTGAAGTAAATCAGCCATAGATTATGGAATAATTTCAATAACGCAACAAGTAGTATCAATTTCATTTTTTTACCCTTATTACATCCATTTTCACTTTATAATGTTGTATAGTTTGTACTTGTCTAAACTGGGGGGTGTGGTGGAGTGGCCCTGGTATTTTTAGTGCCCCCTGGTAAGAAATACCCTGGCATTTTTCAGTGCTTCCTGGCAAAAAATGGGCGCCCACTGGTTAGGGACCCCTGGCAAAATTTTGGGCTTCCCTCTTGTAAAAACACCCGCAGAACATGACAATATTGACAAAATGTTTTTACAAAAATCCATTCCGATGTTAAAAATTTGACTAATATCAGCATAAAAAGATTGGTTAAAAAGCTGCTTTTAACCACAATAAAGACGTTTTTGCACTATTTCTGAGCCTATTTATTCACAATTTTAGCGTGTTTCGCTGGAAAAATATAAATTTTGAAAATTCTTAAATTTCGACCGCCCTCAGGTCACGCCCCCTGGCAAAATTTTCCCGTTTCGAAACAGTCCCCACCGTTCATAGCCCATGCCAAAAATTTCGGCTAATGGAAAAGCCAGTATACTACTTAGTTTTCTGAGCAAACTGCTTCGGCCATTATGAATTTAGATTGCATGTAGTTTTCTCTGTTTTTATTGAAACGGAGCTAGCGAAGTTTTCTTTTTATAGCTTTGTTGCTGCAAAAATCATAAAAATTTCTATTTTGTTTGTCTGTTGAGATCACAACTCATCATCGGATAGTTGGGGTTTTACAAATTTTATTATTTGATCACAAACTCAACATATTTGGGTCATACTTCGTGAAATTTCGCCATCCGAGTATCTATTTTTGTCACCAAATTGAGTGGGGGAGGTGGTGGGACCTGGCAAAAACCGACTACCCCCGGTTCGTGCCTCCTGCCAAAATTTTGTGCTCTCCCGGTTCATTGCTTCTTGTAAAATTTTTTGTTTCCAATCGGTCCAACATCCATAAAATTTGTATTAAAAGTCACTCCTGAAATTTTGCGAATTTTGTCAAAATTCGTCGCAAAATCGCTTTTTCTCTCGATCAGAAAACGTTTTAGCAGTGTTTCTGTACGATTTTTAACGGTTTTTCTTTTGGCAAAATACCTCCGGGCAAAATCGGGCGCCCCGGTTTGGAACCAGGGGTGGCCTGGTTCGTGTCCCCGGCAAAGTTTTCAGCGAATGGAGAGACCAGGGCATGGGATATAGTTTCATACCAAAAAGTCTTCATCGGTCACAGATACACTCAAATAAATCTTTATAATAAACTTTATCGTTTTCAATATCCTAGAAACCCTTTATAACCAAAATACGACATAACATAACATTAGGTTGAAAATCACGGAGCCATGTATGGCTGGTATAAATAGAGGGTCTCAGGGAACGCAGTACCATTCCAAAAAAGTCTACATCATTCACAGATACACTCAAATACATCACTTCATCGTTCGCAGCACCATCTAAAGCCTTTGTAATGACAGATGCAACAAAATATAACATTGCATTGGAAACCACGAAATCATTCATAGGTCTTGGGGGGTCCCCGCTGATACAGTGCCATCCCAAACGAGTTAATCAATCTCAGATAAGTTCAAATGGCTCACTTCTTGGTTTTCAGCATCCTCGAAAACTTTTGTAAGTACAGATGCAACAAAATATGACATTACTTTATAATAACGAAATCATGCATGGTTCATGGCGGCAGAGGGATCCCACAAGATACAATACCATTCCAAAAAGGGTGTACCGGTCACAGATACATTCAAATAAATAATTTCGTTGGTTTCACTGACCCTGAAAATCTTTTTAGTGAACGATGTAGATGCGCGCATATCACATTGCAACATTTTTGTTTACTAGACCAGTGTTCTGAGATATAGCTAAAAGCGCATTTTCCCTAGGTCACAAATATTGAAGGGATACCCTCTTTCAAGGATGGACCTGCATACCCCATGGATAGAACGATAACGGGCCAGACTATAAGGTATCTTATACAAAAGGCCGCATGAGAATATTATATCTTCATTCCTTGCTGATAAATGTAGGAAAAAATAGCCGAACGAACACGATAAAATTTATTAGTGAGCACACAAAGAAATGCTTGTCTCGCTGCGTCAACCGTACTAAATGATATCATTTTTGTGCAGCACTATTTTTGTTGATAGTAACGGTACAAATAGCAACTTTGTTTTCGCTAGACTAAATGACAGTTTTTGTAATATAATCGATAACGATGACAGGTGTTAGAAACACCGATTATACAGTGTAATCCTGAAAACGAATGGGATGTTGACATGACGGAACCTGAAACTGTTGTACGGCCTAAACATTGGTCCTATCCATCTCTAAAAAGTTATCGCTGAGCAGCTGCGTAATATGGGACACAGCTATCATAGTCATGAAGGTCGTCGTGAGGAAGCGAAGCCTGGACGGCGGGAGTTACTTCTCCTTTCTTCAGGCAAATGAGACCGTGATTGGAAACTGATTTCAGGGGAAGAATGATTGGCGATTTTGAACGAGTTCTGGGATCTAGGTAACGTAGAATTGCAGCACAATTTTGTACGCCAACATACGGAGATCAGATAGAAGATACCAAAAAATAGCTTTCAATCAAGCTCTAGGCGAAACCTGCCTGGTCTGTATTATTTAACTGAGAAGAAAATTAGTGTTTGTAAAACAATGTTCCTATACACAAGTCCTTACCGCTTTGAGTAAGGGAAGTGACAGTGGTGTTGTCGGAAGGTATAGACGGGGCTTACACGGTAAACAGGATAGTCCTCAATTTATAAATGCTTGTGAATTTGATAAAGTATATATGTATGTTATATAGTAAGTCTATTATATATCATTTTAATTCTTATACAACTGATTGAACTAATTTTTAAAAATTATGACTGTAAATTGGGTCGGATGTAAGCTCGCTCTTTTTGAGTAGGTAGGTTTGTTCGCTGGATCGGTGAATAGACCTAACCTGTAACTGTTGATCACCATTGTGAATATTCCAAAAATGACAGTAAGAATTGTCAAAAATGTTGCATCATGTGTGTATGGGCGTCCTCTGCTCTTAATGTTTCTGGATTTTATTGATTTATTTGGTATGGTATATATAAACAAGATTTGCTATTGTAAAATTTTCATATTAGTTTAAAGAATTTTCATGTTAAAGTTATACAAAAAGGTTTTTGTACTAGAGACATTATTTTTGATGAATTTTATTCGCGCTAAACCAAATTTATATACATAGGTGCACAATGCTTTCTCTCGAAATTTTAATTTTTGATATTGGTTCAAACTTTCCTTTTGCGCACTAATTGATAGTTTAGAGAGTTTTGTAAGTTACATAATTATATTATGTCTTACTAGACATAAGATTGTGACTAATCGATCGCTTATCTTCTGTATACTACCATTTTCCTTACACGTCACGAACGTACACGATGAACAGTTGTGGTTTTGTCAGGATTCAACGATATTATGGATGAGCATGCAAACAGCAAAGATAATGTGAATCTTAATACACTTACAAGCGTCTTTGTTTCATTTTTATATATACAAGCGCTGGACACATTGCTAAAGAACATAATCAACCTGTTGCCCAGAATTGAGAACCATTATATTTTGGAAGACAGCAGTTGTCAGTATCTGAGTAGCAATTTGAGTGTGGCGGAAATGTACAGGTTGTATTTCAAGTGGCTTTCATCTATGGCTGATATTGGTGGGTAGCTTGTGCGGCCTAGTGGGAAATTTTTCATTGCTGTTTCAACCTGGGCTTCTCCAAGCCCAAAAATAATGTCTGCGGTTTTTGTGAAAGATATCGAAACGACTTTGGTAATAATATGACAAGCGGGGAGATAGCGGATTTTGACGAACGTGTCCGTAACAAAAACAAAAGCATCTCGAGCAGCTAAGGAACAACTGAAGGAAAATCTTAATGTCGCCGAGAGTATGGTTTGTTTCGACCTGCAGCAGGTCCTGGGGTGTCCTCTCATCTACCTGGCTGACACGATTTACAACAGACAGCTCAATTGGTATAGCCTAACCGTTTTTGATGTTGGATACAAGCACCGTTTTTTGTTACTTTTTGCCAGAAGATCAGGGTTATCGCGTACCCAATGAAATCGGTGATGCAGTTAGTTTATTGTTAGCCGATGCTGAGCAACGTTGAAAAAGCATAGTGTACCTATTTTACGGCTCTACCAGTGGTCAAAACCGTAATACAATAAATTATTGCTGTTATTATTTGTACAACAGCATGGGCTAATTATTCAACTATTAAACGTGTTCGCTTACATTTTTTGAAAAGTTTTACGGCCAAAACAAGGGCGATACATTCGATAACAGGGAAGACCATGAAAAAAGCCTGAACCTGTAACCGTACCAGCTCAGTATTGTACAGTGATGCGTATGGCTAAGGGTAACAAAGCTATAACGTGTTCGGCTCGATGACAACTCATTCTTTAATTTTAAACAAGCCCGTATCGACTTCCAGATTCAATAGTGTGGTGAAACATACAAGTGGATACATCTCCGACGCCTAACATGAATTGCAACAATATTTGAAAGTTCGGAAATACACCTTTGTGACATTCTTTATTAAATGTGACTACGATTAAGATTCTTTATCTTTGCGTTTTCGGAAGTCACGTGCTCAGAACATAGTCATTCCAAATTATAGACCTGTTCAGCTGTATACACGTCCGGCTGGGATCGACGCTGAGTAAAATGCTGACTTATCTTTGTTCGGAAAGGTTATTCGCGTAAAAGCTGACAAAAGATTATTATCGACGATTACATGTCAGAGCAAAATGGATAAATAGACCATTAAAATGGTAGGTTGTAGACAGCCTTAAATTTCTACAAGCATATAAGTAAGATATCTTTTAATCTAGAATTACGTAACATAATGACGTAACGAAGCCTTACAGAAACACCTTATATTCTAAAATGACGTAAGAACTAAAAATCAAATTCTGTGCTATAGCAACATTGACGCAATCAAATTATGTGAGAGTGCAACAGCCGACTTCGCACGCGTAGATATTAAAACTTGTTCGGTAATCTATTCACACTGGTGTATCGTAAATAGAAGATCTTTGCCATTCATCTTCTCAAAGCATTAAAATTCTAGTTACATAGATCACTTTAGCGTGAAAGCGACGAATGTGCTTTTTTAAAGTGGACATGTGCGTTATTGTTCATGAAGTTCGTCTCGCGTGACTCTGATAAATTTTTCAGGAACTAACTGCAATAATCAAAGAGCAACGCGTCGAAATGGCTCGCAAAGATAAAAGAATAGCCGAGCTTGAAGACTATATTGACGAGCTTGTCTTACGTGCCATGACCCAATCGCCATTTATTTTACAGGGTCCGATCAGTCATCCGACCGGAACGATCAGCTCGGCTAAAACAAGTATGATCAAAGCTGCAATGGCGTGGTCCAATGATTATTGCTAATAGACGGCAGCAGGATAACAGGAGTAATAATTAGTCAGACAGGAATTAGCTTTATTTAGTCATTGAGGTGTCTGAAAAGCGTGAAGGAATTTGCACGTGTTTTAGCGGTCATAGTTTAATGGATCTAGAGTTGACTTGTAATAGTTAGTCTTGAGCATTTTTGTTTGTTTTGAAGGTGCAATGTTTATAAAATTTAAGCTTGTTACTCGGCCAGCGAGGGGAAACCGAACGAATATGGACAGTCTGCGCATAGTGACTATAATGCCAAAATTTCTAATTGAGATTCCTGATGCCCTTTAAAATCTCAGAATAAGATAAAGTACCGACAATGTGTTAATGGCTTGAATGTGGTTATTTCCTTTTTTCATGACATATCGAAACCGTAGCACCTTATTTATTCCTTACATCGACCAAAAAGACAAACAGTTTCAAATTTGAAGCTTCGGTTTTGCGTTGTAGGCTTTTACAATTTGCACTGTTTAATACATACAACGCAAATGCAATCACTTATCGTATTCAGCAATCCTAAATATTCAATCACTTTTTCAAACACACTGCACACAAAGCAGCAAAATTCAACTATTTTGGGTCCCAAAATTTAGCATTTTTAGTTCCTGCAGCACATGGCATATGCAAGATAGTTTTAGACTAATAATGTTCATGTGTCTAACGGATTAAATAACAACAAACCCTTTGGTTACCCTCATCCGTTAAGAAACTTATCTTGTCTAAATTTTGAAAATTTCACTTTTTAGACTATTATTACACAACGGCTCGAAATTCGAAAAGAATTAATGTGGCTCATAAATGCATAACATAAATATTCTTGCTTTAAATTTGAGGAATTTGTGTTGGTGAAATTGTTTGCATAGCTCTCTATTTGTCGAGCATGACTTATAACTTAAAATAACAGTAATTTCGTTCTGGCAAGAGCTATAACCTAAATTGTTGGACGCCTCAAAAATGGTCAAAATCAAAAAATCGTCAGTTCGTTTGGGGTTTTATGCCAATTTGGGTAAAAGATCGTTGTAGCAGCGCAAACACAGTGTTAGGTGCGCAACTACACACTGCGTCAAATGAAAAGTGAAGATCTACTAATCTAGTACGAAAAAAATATTTTTGCACAAATATGCGCTATTTTTGGAGAAACTACACTGTCCAAGCTCACATCGCTTCAACAATTATTTTGTGTAATATCACTGAACTATTTTAGTACATTTCATCGTATTCAACATACAATGAATGATTTTCTTTTCATTTTGGGAGCCTGAATGCGGTAGCTGTGACCGCTGTGATTTATAGAGATTTTGTATTGTATGATATTGTATGTACTTTGCATGTCCACGTGTTGTAGGAACTTTGAGTGAAACTGATTAGTGGTTAAAATAATTGTGTGTGTGTTGTATAATAATGTAAAATATATACAGAAATTGTATGTTTTGTCTTTAAAACAATTCCTTCCGATCGCCATTTTTATCAGTTATATTTTGATTGTTCTTGTACTAATTATGACTTTGTTGACATTTACAAGGAGCGAAGCGAAGCTGAATTTACTCTGCTATCAAGTTCGTAATTTATGTATTAGAAAGTCTTTAGGTATTGCTGAATATTATTCTCGTTATTAGTTATTCTCGTTGTTGAAATTTAAAACTATAGTTAATGTCGCGAAAGTTGTGCGTACCGTGAAGCTACCATACCCTTTCCGTAAGAGTCTTAAAAATTATCCAAGCATTTATTTCGGTGATAGGTAGTGTATATTATTCGTTGTTTTAGGTTACACCGAAACGAAATATTCTACTTATAGTCGTATGATTCCGAGAATTTAGTTCCGTTTCGTTACATGTTTTGAACAGTATCAATAAGAGATAATGACGGTCTTTTGCTGTAGTGGGTAAAATACTTCTTCTTTCTTTTCGGATCAACTAACCATTTGGTTATTGTCGGCCGGCACGAATGCCAGCAGCATACAGTTCTCCAGCTTTCGTTTTCTTGAATAAGGATCTCACGGGACCACAGTGCTATGTCTAAGCTGGAACAGATTATATGATATGTAACATCGTCTCGTCAGACATTTCACATTTTATACAGGTGGTGAATGGGGATTTTTGTTAAACTCCTGAAAAACGTAATTAGTGTTTACGTAACATTATTGTAGCTCTGCTATATATCCAGCTATAATACAAAAGAGACAGCTTCCATGAGCGAGGTAGTTTCATTTTATACCGGTGTAGTAATATTAAAACTAATATTAACATGTGAGACATATTAATTTTGCACAACCAAATATCTATTATTAATTTAATTAGTATGGCCTAATTTTTTTCTCCTATGTAATCGTCTAATCGCGTGTCAAATGAGCCGACTGATCTGCAATGGAGATTAGGCAGTAGATATATTCGCTGCTTGTTCCAAAAAATTTTTTTACTGAAAATAAAATTTGTTATTGATTATTTTCATAATGTCGAAATCTCGAGCGAGCCACTCGCTCAGAATGCGACAGTCATTCTGACGCGCACTGTAGATGTACCTGTTCACCCTTCTTGTAGGAATTTTCGTCATTACTTTTAACAGTTCTCATAGCAGTGTAACACTGTCGTTTTTCAGCAGAGGTGCATCAGATGCTTACTGGTTCGGTGTTAGTGTGTCGGTATTATTAAAACCTGTTGTCTATTTCATTAATTGTAGACCGCGATTACCTGATGTACCACGTGTCTATGATCCTTTGTAGCAAACTGAAGTATTCGACGTGCAAAATTTGTTGCTGTCTCACTCGTTTCAGTTCGCCAGACATTTTTAATGTAGTCAAAAAGGTTCTGGTCAGGATTACATAGCTAGCTAGTCGATGATGGAATTTCAAGTTTTATATTTATGTTGTAACTGTATTACGCCGAAATCTTGTTCATTATTGCATTTTTGTACTAAATTTGAAGTACAATACAAGTACTGTGTGTTATACAAAGTTCGCCTTTATTTAACACATAGCTGTATTATTGTTGCGCAGATCCATGTCTCTTTTTTATGCGATGTAGTAGTTTATAATGTTATATTTGAGTCGACACTAAAGCTAGAGAAGCTGGATTCTTGTATATATTTGACTGAATAGCCCACATTGTCACAATCATGGACGATTAATAAAGACGAACAGTAGCATTTGTAGCAATACATGGGATTTAGATAGTAATGTTTCGGTCTATTTACGTATACAAAATATATGACTTAGGACAAATTTGGATAACTTTTTCACAATATGTGTATTGAACATTTTCTTAACATTAAAAAGGTTAAAATAAAATTCAGCAGTCGGTGATTTTCACCTGGAAATTCAAATATATCAATGTTTAGTTTTCGTTTGTGTTACAACATGCTATCCTAAAGGCTAATATAGTCTTGTGGCCATATCGGGATGAGATGTAGTATTTGGGCAATACTGTTTTATCAACGTTTTCATCCTTCACTTTTAACAAATCAGATAAAATATTCGGTGGTTCGATTTTGTAATATTACAGATAACTGGAATTTGTTTTAATTTAAATTTAATTTTTGATATCACTAAACGGACTCAGCAAAATGGAAGAAAATTAAGCAATTATTGGTCGTGCTTAGCACAGCTCAGAGATACCTACTTGGGGGAACAAAGGCGACGATTGTTGCAGTTACGGTGATCCGTTCCCTAATATTTTAGTATGGCCAAGAAGATCCAAGTTTGTAATAATTTATACAGTATGAACGCAGAACAATTCCGTTCCAGGCTAGCGGAATAACCGCAAAATGCTGCGGACTATATCAAAAAGGAGTTGGACACTGACTGTTGGCACAAACTGTCTCTTCAATTTTAGTAAAGAAATAACCTATTTTTTATTGTAAAACAGTATGGCATGGTCAAATAGTCACATTAATTTCGAATTTCATTGCGTGATATATATTGCTTTTCCGGTGCAGCTATCAACAGTTACTGGCAGGAATTAAGGCAAATCGTTCACTAAGAGCAATTGAACAGCTGTTAATTTTACGTGAACGATGTGAAAAATTGCTTTTATTTCTGTCCTTAACTGTATAAAACGTGCTAATTTGCCATAACTTTTTTGCATTTATTTTTATTTGTATATGGTTAATTTTAACAAATTCTCATTCAGACCTAGGGCAGGGCTTATTCTCAGTAGTGTGCACATGCGGTTGTTAATCTGTGCCTCACTAATCTCATCTAGCAAAACAATTTTCTGTTTAAGTTTGTTCTGTCAGCACGGAATGTATTGAGATACCTTTTTACAGACGCAATGGTCTTGTTTTATAAAGCAATGCCCATTGTATCTGGTAGTTTCTTGACCGTCAGGTGTAACAAAAGTAGCCATTTTTTACAGAAATATTCCTAATCTTTTTGATTATGTAAATTAAGGTTGTATGTAAGCTGCGCTGTGCAACCGAACAACATTGTTTTAGAGCATTATGGTCTATAAATACAAATCTGAAATAATGGCCAAATATTAAGTTTATTAGACAACACCTATATTGCATCAATAGCCGTGTAAAATTGTCTTTGGCTAGGAAAATGTTTGTCCCCGTGAAATTGTTATTATGTAAGGTTTTAGCGAAGATCTATGTAGCGAACCAATCACAACCTTCCGATAAAAAGCTGCGACGTTCGCCTAAACATGAACATGAACACAATGTTTATTTTTATAACTGTAATTTAGAGATTCTCAAAGCCGCGTCATCGAAAAATATGTACAAAATAATGAAACGTCTGAATGAGCAAATAATTATCACATATAAGTTCCAAGCATTGTAGCCATGACATTTTATTATTGTGGGTTTTTGTATATTCTTGAGTTTGTATACGCTGTATATATTTTTGCATATTTACAGTACTCGCCAGAACTGAGTGCTGTTCTTTTCGATAAACTCAAATATTCATTCGAATTATGTTTGAGACGTGTTCCAAATTTTGACGCGGTTTTTTGTAAATTTGGTTGAGAGCTATTCAAAAAGTGTTCGATTGTTGCTCGAGAGTAAACTTTGTTCGACGTTCCTTCACTAGAAGGACGACACTCATTTCTAGCTGATATGTGCTATATTTAGAGCCTTTAGAGTTACGGGTAATTAACGCAAGATGTGATCCCAAAGATTTTAAAATTGTGTGCTTTGAATTGATTTGGGGTGTCAAATCCTATCGGGTTTAACCTTTCCCGGTTTTCCCGAATGAGGTTGGCCTGATTTGATTTTGTGCCAAAAAATATCTTATCATCACGGACTTATGGTGAGTTGTAGAATGTGGTTACTACTTGACGTTTCAAGTACAAAATAGATTAAATCGGGAAATGCCAAATCCGCCAGGGATTGACACCGCAAACAAAAACGACTTGAATTTTACTATCTTAGTGGGCACGTTTTGTAGTAGTTCCCCCTTAGCGCACATGAGCTATAAATTGTATATGTGATTTAACCATTTGTAAAATAAGCTGTGGAGGTACTAATCCATATCGGCTCTATCGATTACAATAGTCGTGATATAAATATTTTTTTGAAAAACTCATTTCAAAACATTTGAAGTGTCTCTAAAATTTATGCACTACTTAGTTGTAGGATATCTATTTGTTTTTGGCTGGTATTTAGGTTTTGATACTCAGAACCAACAGCGATAAATATATCTACGTCCCGCTTCTTTGATACTCTGTAAACTAGTGATCTTGTACTATTTGTTGATATATGTGAAACCAGTTTTGGGACTATAGCAGAGTATCTTACCGTGCGGGAAACATGTGCACTGTGAATTGATAGCTTACACTATTTAATCACTGAAATTCATAAGAGAGTGGCTGAGTTTGCCTTATTTTTTGTGGTATGCTTTCACCGATAAATCAGCTAAATATGGTATTTCGTTGCTGAGTTAAACGGTTTGGTTTGTTGGCACACAATCTCCTAAGTCAGTGCAATGCTTCTTAAATTTCTCATTTTGGTTGCTGTATTGTTTTCGATTGAACTAGTATTTGAAAGAAATTCGTGTATCTGCTGCATCTTGCCTTGTCATGCCGATAACATTCATATATGTATTACACACTATTTGCGATAAGATGTGTGCGCTTGGTCCAAATTATGTAACGCGCCTATCTGAACTAGTTTAGGTGATCGTGAACTATGGTCCAGTTGGAATATTGTGATATATTTCGATAGCTTAGCCAGGCCTGATGTGACTATCCTAGAATACAGCTTGACTGTTTTGTGACAAACTATGGGTTCAGCAGGACTCCCATTAAGCAACTTTTATTCAGTAAGCATTAAGTTTCATTAGTTGTAATAAATAAGTTAACAATGGTTATCAGGTGCGGTGTTTAACGGCGTCCTTTCAAACTGAAATACATGTATTATTTGTTGTGAATAAACTTACATTGGTCGTGGCGGTAGAAAAAACAAAACGTTTCGGGCTTGCTGATTACAAGGATCCAGACGAAGTGCGTGTGACAACTGCATAGCCTGTGTAGACCACCTTAAACTTCGGTACTCCAGCTTGACTCTATGGGTGACATTAAGAAAGGTCATTTTGGAGTGCACCATAATTCTGACAAAGTGCACGCATCTTATCGTAAATGATGCATATTAATAGATTATTTAAATGTATATATATATTTATAAATATTATATACAGCTCATTTATATAATATATTGTACTTATATTTTAGATATGCATTTATTTAAGTATGTTTCCGTCCTTATGTGTTTCGAAATGATTAGTCGAGACTCGCCCTTTTTTCCGGCTAAAATATCACAGCATTTGATTAAAAAAGACTATATAAGTATATTTTGAATTCGAATTAGTGTTTTGAAAATATTTGTAGGTTTAAATGGTGCCGTTAAACCAATCAGATTTAGCCTTTTATGTATTAGAATGTTATTAGATTTCTGCCTGGTTGGCCTAAGTTATGTGCATTTTGCGGGACGTTCAATTCCGGATCGGTTGGTTATACTCTCATTAAAAGCAATTTAATTTGCATAGCTGTGGTTGGGCATGTTGCTCGACGTCAAGTTCAAGTTGCATGATAGCTGTGTTTGCACATTTTGCACGTCGTACAATTCAGGATCGGATGGTTGCATTCTGCGCTAACAGCAATTTAATATGCATAGCTGTGGTTGCGCATATTGCGTCGACATTCAGTTCAGGATCGGTTGGTTACACTCTCATTAAAAGCAATTTAATTTGCGAAGCTGTGGTTGGGCATGTTGCTCGACGGTAAGTTCAAGTTGCATAGCTGTGTTTGCACATTTTCCTTCACTTCCAGTTTAGGATCGGTAGTTGCACTCTGCAATAACAGCAATTTAATTTGCGTAGCTGTGTTTGCACATTTTGCACGACGTTCAATTCAGGATCGGATGGTTGCTTTCTGCACTAACAGCAATTTAATATGCATAGCTGTGCTTGCGCATTTTGCGTCGACATTCAGCTCAGGATCGGTTGGTTACACTATGCATTAACAGTAATTTTAATTTGGATAGCTGTAGTTACGTATTTTGCTTGCTCGACGTTAAGTTCAGGGTTGGCTGTACTCTGCACTAACAGCAATTAATTTGCATAGCTGTGTTTAAAAATACCTTGCTTTTAGTATGGTTGACGTGAATTACGAATAAGGGAGCTACTATACGCTTCAACGCCGTATTTTGATTGACAACATGTATTTTTCATCTAACCTGGTGATTTGAATCCTTACTTTACATGGACGCAGGACGCCGTTCAGAAGTGAGGGTGGATGTTCAAAAGAGTCGCGGGAGGGGGAGTTGAGGGGCCGCCTTAGGGCGGCCATATTTTTGTCGGAAAGTCTGAGGGCCGGCCTCCTGTTGATCCCATTGTGCTTTATTGTGTGACGTTTTGTAGTTAATTTCAATCAGTGTGCAGCTATTTTATAGACTATTGCATACATAATTTCTATTATGTACTCGAAGTTTTATCAAATTTGGGTTTATTGCGGTGGCAACTACACGCTTATAATAAATTGCCTTTGAAATAGGCTACGATGCTGGTTTTAAAACAAGTGTTGTTTCGATGTTAGTCATTTTACACATATCTAGAAACACCTGTGCTTGTGATCCAGAATATCTACTATTGACTGTCTTGCTCGTGTCTTAGAGACGCCATCGAAGGCAGCACACAACCAGAATTTATTTTAATGACATTAAATGTTCAAATTTGGTGGCTTCTTTTTGCATATTTGCGAAGGGTAATGCAACAACTTTCTCGTATTTATACCTCGTTGTTACATATTTGATGCTACTTTTTAATCGTTTGCTTAATTTAATATCATGTCGTTTTTGCCATATTATAGCGTAGTTCTATATTATAAGCTAGTAAACTGATTTGTTTGTGAATACTTAAAAGGATCTATATAACAACCTAGTAAACTGATTTGTTTGTCAATACTTAAAAGGATCTATATACAGTCTAGTAAACTGATTTGTTTGTCAATACTTAAAAGGGCAGACCGTGTTTGTGTTAATGACGTCGTAGCATGATTCTATCCCTTTTGTGTTACAAAAACAAACATGTGGCTAAGATGTGTTGTAATTTTTTGATTTGAACTGAACTGAAAACGAACATATGAAAATATACTTGTCATTTACGATATGAAATAAGTTTTGTATATTTCCGACAATGAAAAGTGTATGTTCGAGGTTTCGGGTATTTTTCCATTTTTATTTCAGGTTTTCGTAGGGTGCTGACTGTTCCTACTGCATTTCAAAATTTAACCCAAAAACGTGAGTTTCATAGCTGTTTTACTATGGGTGTTTCACCGAAAGAATGCGTTAAGCAGAATATGCAACTTCAATCTTGTGAAGCTACACGGTCAGTTCGATTGGGCGAACGATTTTTTCCTATATTTTATGCATATCTGTTGATTCCATCGCTTTGTTTTATCTGGGATAGTCTAGCTAAAAACTGTAACGGCTTCGCTGGATATACTTCTTTCAGGCCCGAGTAGGAACATGTGACCATAGGGCTGCTGTTGCACCCAAAATACTTTCCATGAAATTTGAAAGTTTCTTCGATTTTTGCACCACTACACATCCTTTAAAATTCAAAGAAAGTGGCTTGGTATTTGAAAGAATCTGGTAGAACAACAATCAAAGAAACTTCATGGAAGCCTATTTTCATTGTTAGAAAAGCTTTATTTTGTAAAATAAAATTGAAAGTGAAACATAAATAGCAACTATAACTTGTGCATACCGTGCTCTGTTTAACAACACAGTTATGCTACGACTGATTTTTGCGACGACCAGCGCATAGTCAGTTGCGTAGCTCAGGGCCCATACAATTATCGTATATTTTTCACGCCCAGGACTGCTACCTATAAATGGAAAATTTGTGAGCCCCCAATTTGTCCTCATTCGACTAAGCTCCTCGAAGCTACTGAAACACCTACACACCATTCGAACAATTTGAGCAACTTGTGCCGAAAGATGTCAAAATCGGCTGAATTCATCGGTGAGCAACTATAAGGTTTACGTATTCAGGCAAAACTGGTATTTGTTTTTTTAGTTAGCCAACTGTTTTTTGTAGGATTGTATACAGTTTTTGAAATACAGGGAAGAGCCACTGATTTGTCAATTTTGTTAACGTTGTTGCGTATCACAGTTTGAGCTCCGGCTAATGCTGATGAGCGCATAATGATTTGTTTGCCACTGTATATGAAGTTGCATGATACGCTTGCGCTGGAATGGGTGTTCTGCGAGATTTCAATGTAGCGGAGGATGCTACGCTCGGCATATAGTGAGACAATGAATAGACAAGCTGGTCTAGCAGAATTATGTAGACTTAAAGATTTGTTGGCAGTTCATCATAATGTTTAAAAATGATTTGTTCGCCATTGTATATGAAATTGCATGATACGCTTGCGCTGGAATGGGTGTTTTGCGAGATTTTAATGTAGCGGAGGATGTTACGCTCGGCATATAGTGTGACAATGGATAGACAAGCTGGTCTAGTGGAATTATGTAGACTTAAAGATTTGTTGACAGTTCATAATGTTAAAAAATCAAATATCGATATAGAAATTATTTATTTCTATCTGCTATTCGTAATACCCAGTTCCTGGTGGGACCGCATGTACACCACGCTGAATCTAACAGAGGATGCACCTGCACAAGGAGTGTAAACTTGACATATCACAGGTTATTTTGCAAGTAAATGTGACTTGGCGCTCTAGAACACTATAATGCGTGACTAAACTTAAAGTCACCACGCTAGCCATCCTATTTTGCAATTCCCGACGTCGAATCCCCATCCATCGTTACGGAACAAATAGGATATTCGATTCATTGCAGACAAAGGTTTTCATTCGAGTTATGACAATTCCGCAACATTTCACAGCTTTGAAACAGGATTCGCTTCTGTTCGCGAACAAGGTTAATGTAACTATGACGTCATAAACGGGGCGGTCATATTATTTATCAATTACTGTTCGCGAACAAGCCCCTTGTTAATACAAATCCGACAAAATTCTGTTCGCGAACATATAGCTTCTTGGGCAAATGACTAGTGTCTTGATTTTAATGTGAACAAATGTTCTTCAGTACATTTTAGTTTCCATAATCCCATGAATCAATATTCGGTTGGCGGACAACTGATTCCCATACAATCGGCTGCCAAAGATCTAGGTGTCACTGTATCTTTCGACTTGAAATCATCAAGTCACTGCGGAAATATTGTAGCTAGTGCTCATAAAATTTTGCATCTAATGTCACGAACTTGGAGATATTGGGACAAGTCGACCTTTTCTATGTTATACTACGCAATCGTTCGACCAAAGCTAGATTACGCAAGCTGTGCATGGAACCCTTTTTATCGACGAGACGTTCTACTAATTGAGGGGGTACAGCGCAGAGCAACAAAGCTCGTACCGTCGATTCGCCATTTTCAGTACGCGGACCTTCTGCGTGAGCTTGGGCTACAAAGCTTGGAAAAACGTCGCCTTCGTAATAATATCATAATGGTTTATAAAATGCTTCACGTTTCGTTCAATATGGTTTGGTTAGTGGCGTCTCTTCACCTTGGCCCCCGACACGGGTACCCGCAATCACAGCCTCAAAATTTAACAATTGCGGAAGGCGTGACTGAATTGTCGAAATAAATTCTTCTCACATCGTGTGTTCAGGGAGTGGAACGGTCTGTCTGAAAATGTTGTTCAAGCCGAAACTGTTGCCAAACTCAAAACGCTGCTCCACGGCTCACGTCCGCTCTGACAGCATGCTTTCTAGTTTCTGCGCAGATATTTTCTTTCAGTGCAACAATGACATCAACGTGAACGAGCCGATATCCCAATCATCGGTTTACGCTCCTGACAACGTATTATGCTTCGCTATAATGTGGCAACGATAAATATTGCGACAATGAAGCGTGCTGTAAGCATATTTGATATTCGTGAAGAAAAATAGCATTTTCTGACCAACAGGAAAATGTTCGGTGATGAAAATGTTTACAAAAAATATAATAATCAGCAGTGTCATTTTAAATCTAGTTGCGCATAAATTAAATACCCTTTTGCTCACTAAATCAAAAGTGTCCGACTGCATGAATAATCGCATTCTTTTTTCAAATAATGTTTATAAAATTTGATGGGTCATTCGGGCAAGTTTAAACATGATCTGAAAAATTATTGGATAAAGCTAGGAAAATTTAAAAAACAAAGACAATAAATCGAGTATAGAATACGGAACGCGCAGGGCTTGCTATGTTTATATCTTAGCGATCAATCGATTAAACGCTGCCAGAAATATCTAAAATTTAAACACTAGTTAAGCAATTTTTATGTTGCAAGTTGTCGTCGTAATGCATATGCGTGTTATGGAGATTGTGTAAACGACAAATAAATACCAAAATCGTTGCAGAGAAAATATGGGGAACAGAGACATTTTTGTTCCATGACATCCGAAATATACCAACAGTATATATTCGGAGTTATTCAGTCTAAATCAATAAATAACTACATGCTTAACCAAGTTGAGCTTTTGCGATGATCGCCTTTGTGTCGAAAGTTATGTAACTGAGGAAGAAGTTAATCGTGCCATAAATAATATGGATGGAAAGAAAACTGCCATTTATTGATGGAATTCCGATTGAGTACTGCTGGAAGTTCTGCGGTCAGCTTGCTCGATTTTTTGTAAACTGTACAGAGCAGTTTCTTGTGTCATGATATGATGCATCTTAGTGGATATGGTAGAATTATAACGATACTGTATAAAGGATCTCGCAAGTGCTTCGCTAGACGAAATTCGCGCTCAATCACTCTACTGAATACGGACTATAGAGTTTTTTTCAAATAAGTTTAGACTAACCGATTAGACAGTAACGCGTTTTGTGGTTCATACGGACCAAACTAGCTCAGTACCAGAACAAACAATTTAAAAATAGGTTATATTATGTGAGATATCTCAGTGATTTTGCAAATGAAAGTAATGCTGACGCCATAATCGTTTCTCTGTACCATGAAGCTTCTTTCAATATGGTAGAATGGAAATTTATTTTCAAACAGAAAAAATCAATTTTGGACTCAAACTTATTGGTTACGTGAAATGTATATATAAACCAAACTTCACTAGAGCAGTTCTAGTTAACAGGTTTTTATTAGATCCTTTTTATATCTATAAGGGTATAAGGGAGGGGTGTCCTCTGTCTGCGTTGTTATATGTTGCTACATCCGAAACTGTCGCACATTTTGTTAAAGTAGCAAACGTGCTCACGGAAATACCGTTGCATAGGTAAATATACGAATTACACGGATGGTAACAGTATTTTTGTCATAAAGTGGGGATATAATCAATAGAGTTTTTCAGGTTTTTGATTAATATCATATATATAGCCTAAGGCAGCAGGCTAAAAGTGCAAAAACACAACTGTTGCTATTCGGGTCTTTCAAAAACGAGCGTCTACCAACGCCGTTTCATGATTTTTGTCGAAAATTAAAAAAACTGCTACCGTCCGACGCTTCGGAACCCCACCCCCCCCGGCCCTGGGCTACCCCCTGAAGGTACCACCCTATAAAATTCCTGGGGACCGCACAGCCCCCCAGGCGCCGAAAACCGAACACCGAAAATATTCGCAAAAACTGGCAAAATATGTAAAATTTGGCGCAAAAATGGATGTGAAATTGGCAAAAATGAAGGAGGTCCTGGGTCATGGAGTTCGGTACCTTTTTAAGTTCCTCCTGGAGGTCCTGGTGTTCCGGTCTTCAGGGGAGAGGTGACCCTCCCTGTCTCAGTGAGCATATATGAGTAACCCATACGCGATGTTTTATTTCAACAATATATTGTAAAATTGTGAACCGGGTTTTTGCCCCGTTCAGGACATAAAATCGCTAACTCGACAAATATTGCTTCTACAATATTTTCAATAACTTTACTGAATTCAGTGGGTGCAATATCACGATAATTTTTATTTTGTATAAATTTTGCACTTTGCAAGAATCTTTAAATTAAAAGATGAATTTTCGCGTCATCTCTATGATCAGGTCGCATTCGAATGCACTGGGTTGAGATTTAGGGTGAATTAAAATTTATCACTCAACGATCTACAGAATAAGCTATGTTTATAGGAGTTGCCACGCACCAATATTCGATTTTCAGCCTTTTTACCCACTAACAATGATCTCTCGTGCGGTTTTTTGCACATTCCCCCTCTAAGAGGTGTCAAGAGTACCGGTATGGGGGTATAGTTTTTGAGATGAATATCAAGTATGGTTTACACTAGTTGACTTAGTTAGATGTAATACGGTACGCTGAATCCAAAGGCTGTATGTATATGGCTGTAAAGCCAATACTGGGGAAGTTGGTCTGTTTCACATGTTTCACATATATTTTGGCCAGAGAAACAAATTCCGGTTCCCGAAGGTGAATTATGGCACTTTCAACAAGAATGTTGAATCTTAGCAACTAATGGGAAATCAACACGTTTTAATACCTTATCAGGTCCATTTCAAAAGCAAATTCGGGTTCTTGGGGTTTAACTCGATAAGTATAACTTGTTTCCGATGTATGATCGCTTTGATGACCCAGTTGCGTTCAAATATGACGTTTTAATGTGTTGGAGATTCTAATTAAAAAGGTTTCGAGTAGAAAACAGATGGATAGGTAACCGCACGTTTATCTGGAATGAATGGCACAAGCCGCTCACGAATTTGGGGCTTTAATTCGTTGCTCTTTGACCAATATTTGCTAAGATACGATGTTCGTATTTGCCCCATTTGAGAAATTAGGTTAGCCAACAACAGGTGTAGTTGGATGTATCCCAACTCAACAAACCTTGGACATTGTGCAAACCGGTACGACCAATTTGTCTCAGGGCATCAAATTACATATATATAAGTCGATTGGAGTAAACGAAGTCATGCACGAGTTCGGAAGTCAGGGGTTACTCCCCGGAGAGTCAGCCGGTCGGCGGTGAAGGTGAAAAGGAGGCTGACAAAGGGGTGTTTATTTTTCAAATTTTTCGGTACTCAATACTTTTTCTAATTTTTTCCATTTTTTTCCGATATTTGCTGGTTTTCCAAGTTTCGCCCAATTGTTGCCAATTTTCTCCAGATTTTCCAATTTCGCCGAATTTTTGCTTATTTTCTCCTGATTTCAAAATTTTCCGCGAGCCTTGGCGGTGGGGGAGTTGCAGAGGTTCAATGAAATCGGTTTCTTCCCAGGGAGATCGGCGTCGCTCTGGGTGGGAACCGAGCGTCATGAGGGATAATACCCTATTCACTGTGAGTATACATGTATGGCTTTAACCTATGCCAACCAGCTTCCTAAAACAGCATGTATTTTAGAACGAGGTCTCTAGCGACAATAGTTACCTGGCCTCTAACGTTTACATAAACCATGTAAATCAGAATTACAGTGCAACACATATTTAATCTTTGTCAACCAGCTGTCCAAACCGGCATACAAACATTTTAGAACGCAGCCTCTATCAATCATAGTTTATTGGCAAAAGACAGAGGAAATTAGAAAAAAATATCATAAATTGGCAAAAATAGGGGAAAGTTCTGAGCTCCTAAATATTTAAAAAATTTAGCGCCTTCATTTGGTCTACCATTTCCCTCCCCCCCTCCTCACCCGAGGACCCCCCTCACCCGAGGATCACCCTAAAGTTGAGCTTTAAATCCATGCAGCGTTCATGCAAGTTTTGAAAAAAATTCCTGCTGAAAATAGATTTATTCGCATGGTGTCTATGCGCTACCTCCGCTGAACAAAAAAACTTTTAAGCGAGCAGTACTACAATCTTTGCATCTTTGTTTTATTTGTTCATTTCATCTCAACGAGTGATAAAAATTATGGGCGCCACAGACTAAAACAAACTTTGCACAGTTAAATGGGTTTAGAAGTATCGCCATCTCGGTTCACTCGGCTAAGATTCAATCATATATATAAACTTTATAGCTATAATATAATTGAAAAAAATAAATATAACATAATAACAATGCTTAAAATTACATAACAAAATAATACATAGCATTATAGAAATAAAGCCATTGAATTCTGAGTGAAAGGAGCGAAACGAAAATGGTTGTAAAGCCGCATGGTTGTAAAATGCGACAGTGTCCGTTGTTGGGCTTTTAGGCCGACACGCTTAAAATCATGTCAGCTGGGTAGGTTGTTTTGCGCGATAGCTCATTTGAAAGCATGAGATCTGGCACGGACAAGGGGAATCCGACTGTCTAATTAAAAACAAAGCATTGCGATAGCCATCAGTCGGTACTGACGCAATGTGATTTCTGCCCTGTGCTCTGAATGTCAAAGTGAAGAAATTCAACCAAGCGCGGGTAAACGGCGGGAGTAACTATGACTCTCTTAAGGTAGCCAAATGCCTCGTCATCTAATTAGTGACGCGCATGAATGGATTAACGAGATTCCTACTGTCCCTATCTACTATCTAGCGAAACCACAGCGGTGGGAACGGGCACCGCGAAGTCGTCGGGGAAAGAAGATCCTGTAGAGCTTGACTCTACATACAACAATTCATTCTCTATATATATGGACATCATGTGCTGTTATTGTCGCTATTTACGCTACATGGTAGGTCAAAATGGGTATTTCAATAGACATATTGTACCTGTATTAACATGAGTGAAGGACAAAATTTATTATCTATAAATGACCTTCAAATTTTACAGCTAGATTTTTATTGTCTAAATTTGTGCTTATTAAACCCAATCCAATTTACCGAAAACTGAATTTGATATTATTTAACAGGACCGTTCCGGCCCGTTACGTGTCTTTTACAAAATTTCGGCGTTAAAATTACTTAAACGCGCCTCAATTCGAACCAGATTCAGTTTGATGGAACAAAATTTTCATGGGCTGCATGGTGCCATGGTCGTTGCTAATTGTATTGTATATCATTGCTTATTACTATGTCATTTATATGGATATCTTTTTGCCATCGTATGATTTATTGCATGATTACATATATTTGGACAGGCTCATGTGAGCCCGGAGAGAACGGACGTAGCTTAGCTGTTTACTTCAGGAAGATAAGGAATGTAATAAAATCCTTGACCGGACAAGATAGGAGATATGAACGGAACTCGACTAGTTGTCCCTATTTCCCAATTGGAACTGCAAAATTCCTACCGTCCGGGAATAGGAGGCCTTTGACAATTTAAGGGGCTGGGACCCTTGCGGCCCCTCATTCCACTTGCCTGTTTCTGGCGAGTACTACGATATACGGCGGGTCTCTGTTCGACTCCCCGCTAACTCGCTATAACACGCTAAAGTGCCCCTAGTCTGGAAAATTCGACTATAGGTGGGTACAAAACGTACGAAAATTCATCCCTAACTCGAAAATAAGCAAATTGCCTCTCATTGCATTCGCCACGCCGAGACATCTCCAAATATACCCGGCGGGTCTCCGTCTGTTGCCCCGTTAACCCGGGACGGCCGACGAAGGCGCCTCCACTACCATCGACACTGTCTCTATCTGAGGTGATTTTAGTGCCCCTCTAACCGTTGCCTTTTGGGCAGGGAAATCACCCCTCGTTGGAATCGCCTTTCTAAGGCGGGCGTCGCTCCGCCCAACCGTTAGTGCGGGAAAGCCCGCTGAAACCTGTATACTTATATATGTCGGAACCCAAAAATGGGTCCCGACCCACCACTACGCCTACCCCCTCGTGTGTGGTATCATTGGGCCCCGTTCTTCGTGCTGGGACCGAATTTCACCCCAGCCCCTCGAAAATCCCAAGGGTTCCTTTTGTCCCGCTTCCCCTCCCGTGCCCTTTCTTTCTTCTTCTCCGTGTCCTCGTTTTCTTTTTCTCTCTCTCTAACCGACTTCTTTGGTCGGTTGTCGCTGCTGTCGTCGTGGTTGTGTTGTGGTTGTTGTTGTTGTTGCTATTGTCGTGGTTGTTGGTGTTGTTGTTTTGTGTGTGTTTCCCAGGCGAACTTGAACGACCTTTCTGTTGCTCAGGTCGCCCATGTGTCTCGTGTGTATTGTATGTTTATGTGCTCATGAGTATTTGTTTGTATGTGTATGTATGTATGTATATATGTATATATTGACTTATATATAAGGACATGACAAAAAACAGGACGGACTTAGACAAGACATGTTAAATTAAGTTAAATTTGAAAGTTTTACGGACGGGCCGGACGCGAACGATTAGGAAGGACGGGGTATGTTTAGGGCCCTCCTGTGGGTTTCTGAAGCCCCCGACCAGGGCCCTCTTGATGGGCATGGGTACAAGGGAATGTGCTGCGCCCCCAACCGCGAAATGAGCTCATTCCCGCCATCGCCCCCCCCCTTAGGGACGTTTTTGGGAGACCATATCCCGATATCTGAGAAAACGTCAGATAGGAATGTTTGGCTTTATCTTATAAGCCAATATGTAAACGTCCAATGTTTGCACGTTCTCCTGTAAAATCGATAGCTCGATTTAGCCCCCCAGATGGACTTTTGGGAGGCTTACGTGGGTGATGGATGGGACTGCTAACTCGCTCGTCGAACAATAGAAACTTAGCCTTAAATCGACGAGTTAACCAACGACATTTGATGAATGAGGACATGAAGACCGAATTGACACGAAACGAGGACAAATTCTCAGCTTATTCCAAGCAAATCTATGGGTAGAAGTCGAGTTTCAAATTCGAAATTTGACGGGTGATCCAACTCTTTTCGTGGGACAGTTGGATAACGGACGATTTAAGTTAGGTAAGGGATTTAACAGATTTGAGTGATGAATCTTGGGTAAGTTTTTGACACGAATTTGAAAATGCCAATGGGATAGGGTTCAAAATTTCATTGGAATTTGGGTTGAGTTTGCAGATGTTTGACCTCCGAGTATTCGGAGGGCTCAAATTTGATGTCGGCGATTACGATTGAAGCCGACTCTCTTTAACGGGGTTCCAGGGTTTACGGTACCTGTCAAAAATAAAACTTGGGGAATTTTCCGATTGGGCGCCCGGGTTTGAACTTGAAAAAGTGGGCGTAAAGAAATCATCGGTGATTGGATGGCGACAAAATCGCCATCCTAAAATACAGGCGAAAATTTTGAGGCGACGACTACCGCGTCGACTCTTGGAATCACTTCGACTTCGGCAGCGCGAAGTTCGGTCGACTTTACTGACCGGCTCCGACGCTATAATTTTTGTAGTTTGGTTTTGCAATTTGCGTTGCTCTTTCGTGCTTTTTCTCTTTACTTAGCGTTTGGAATGGGATTCGACCGGCGGAGGACCTGCCTAGACAACTTCCGTCTCGCGGAAGGGGACTAGCGATTGCTGTCCCGGATCGAACCTTGTAAGTCAGGAGGAGACGCAAGAATACGGGGGTTTATTTTCCCCGGACATCAATGTGACAGACCATCGAAATTTAATTAGCTGTAGCGCGATTTTACTCTCGGTAGTTTGACTAGACGCCCGTCGAAGGACGTCTTGTTTACCCATGTAGATTTGCTACGCTTTTGCATGTTCTTTGATAAACCTCCTCTAGCCGAGTTCCGTTTTGGGCATCTTGAGCGATTGCACGGATGGTATTAAATTGTAGGCACCAAAGTCAAAGTCCTTCTGATACCCCGTGATCTTAGGTAGGACAAATTAAAATGGACGCCTCTCGTCCATGTTTTACATGACGCGCCGCTATTGAGTTAGGGTAATCGAATTTTCCTGAGACGACCACGCTAAAATTTTCCAATGCATGTAGGCCACGACAGTAGGGATTTGTTTCATGGTTTTCAGTTCTTGTTCACAAATTTACAGCTTAATTGACCGTCGACGCTCATGCCGCTGTTTGAGCTCGAACAGACTTCGCAGTTCGGAACGGAGGACTAGCCTCCGTCAGGCTTTAGGAAGCCTCCAAAATTTCATTTATTCGAACGAGCTAAGAAAATTTGAGGAATACAAAAGACTAATGCGGCGTTCACGTTATAATGTCCCCAACGTTTGGAACCTATGTACCCCACACAGTGTCAGACACACTGTTGACAACAGGGTGTCTTAGACACCCCATGTTTTTAATAAATTTTTTCAACGGTAGCTAGTTACGCGTATTACCACTTGCCGACAGTGTCAGGCACACCGTGTCTTCTGGCAGTTTTATTGACACTGTTCGGAATTATTTGAGCAATGTTCATATGGGCTAGATACAAATATCGAGAATTTGGGAAAAACTCCACAGGACAGTTGACTAATAAACCGCATTCGCTACAGACGGTGTCCGTTATAGTTAATTCGCGCCAAATTGGTAGCTAAGGGTGTGTACGACACTGTCTAGAAAAAATTTAGTAGCTAAGGGTGTATCGTACACCCTCGGTATTTGATTTACAGTATGGGTGTCACCCTGACTGTCTATACGGTAGGGTCGCGACTACAGGGGGTCAAAAGTTCCAAACATCGGGGACATTATAACGTGAACGCCGCATAAACAAATTTTAGGAAATTCAGGTTGAGCATAAAATGTATTAGCACTCTGCAAGGAGCCATTTTTATATACAGTCTTCTAACACTTTTGCCAGTATTCGATTTGTTCATTAGTAACACGGTCATTATTAGCATTGCATAGGGGTCATTCCTCCGCTCACTCGAGTCATCGACACCCCCTATGACACCGCTTTCCAAGAGCTTATCAGGGATACGGCTTTACAATGTTTACTTCAAAACCGTTTCGATTGGACTATCAGGTTTACTAAAGTTCATTACAAAACGCTCCCGTGGTTAAGCATGGTGGTAACCCATAGGAAATCACTCTCTGCTAAAACAAACGAACGGCATGACCAAAGGTCATAACCGGCTGCGCTTAAATCTTTAAAGGCACGTCATATTACCCCATGCTTAAAATAAGATTACCATACCCTAATTCTAATAAAGAAAAATCGCGTCCCCTCGCGAATCGTTTTGACCTCAAGTCGAGCGAGCGCAAAACCCCGTTTTCTTTCTAGAACGACTTGATCGCTGAGTTTAGCGGTTCTTTTAATTTTTATCTGGTTGCCCGTTAGGCTATGTACTATGTAGGACCCAGGTTCAGTTTTTCACAGTTTTGCATTTGCCTTTTCATTGTTCTCGCACTGATATTCGATCCTGCACGGGGAATTTGGGCCCGCTGCAGCATTCTCCGTATTGTCCACTCGACTATCGAGTTTTGTCGAGTTTAGATAAAATTTCAGTAATAACTCGACTGCAAAATTTCGACAGTGCAGTCGAGCCACTGTATAAATGCAATGTATGCAGTACACTAAGACACTAGGATGAGTTACAGAGAGAGAGAACAAAGGAAAGAACAACAAAAAAGGGACCAAAAGAGAAAGAGAAGAAATCAACACAGAAATACCAACCAAAAAAGGGACGCCGATGCGTCCGAGGGCGAAATGCCCTCACCCTCGCCCGAAAGAAGTTCCACGAGGTTGCGTACCGGCTGGCTCAGCGCACACTGATTAGGAAATCACAAACATTGTCAAAACTAGAGGCCGACTCCCAGAGCGCCCCGTGCCCCTAAGGAAATACCAAGCGCACATCAGAGTGCAAACCTAGTCCCCGCTGCGGAACAGGCGCGATCACTTGCCAAAACCATTAGCACAACGACATTGGTCGTCTAGGAAAGTGCCCAAAGACGGCACGTGCTCGTGCCCCCACCTACATAGGCTGTTGAACCAATGACTAGGGACGACCCTTCGAAGTGATCAAAACGGCGCCCCCGGCAAGTATTATATAGTTGAACCACTCTTCCACCACCCGAAATCAACCCCCTCTGTTATACGCCAACAATACGCGAATTTTAGGACCAGGGGCAATCGAGCACCCGTTTGGCCTGTCGGAGACGCTGAGACTAGAGTAGTTCGCAATTAGCACAAAACCCGTCATAAGGGTAAACGTTGTGGGAGACTCGATAAGGATGTTAGTCAGGATTTACTGAGCAAGGAAGGCACGCCGGACGGAGTTTTTTAGTAGTATATTGGTGCCTCGCTTGTAGTACAACGATCATTAGTACCCGATCGGTGGCCTTAAAGTTAATTGTTTGTCCATAACTGCGTAATGACTTGTACCATAGTTAGTTTTAGTAATATAATCATGCCTTAACCTACACTGTATAGCCATGTTCATACTCGTGCCCCGATTCATGCCCCTTCTCTATTGAATCCAGTGGATAGCATTGGTAATAGCAGCCGTGCGCCGTTTGTGTTAGCTGTACTGGGGTTGCTTTACAACGAATCTCCGCCCTTCCCCGCACGGTCCTCTAAATGCGTAGAACACTGCGCGTTATCGAGAGCGAATTTCGAAGCACGCCAGAACGCGTAACCCGAGCGATAGCTGACTTAGTTAGCGTTCCACATTGGACGTCTCGGGTATAGATTTTGGTCCGGTATTTCCGGGAACGCATTCGCTTGCACCGCTCCGCTCCCTGTGTGGACCTAGACAAGGGAATAAACGGTCAGTTTAGAAAATTTAGGCAGTTGACTCAAAAATTTGCACATCAGCCCGAGAAGTAGGTCAATGCCCAGGGTCACTCACGCTTGCCTACCGACTGCGCCGATGCTAAGCGCACAACAGTGGTCAGCTCTATTTACTATAAAACCACCTCGGAGACGTTAGGCGTACGGCATACATAGACGAAATCCGAAGACCCAGAGGGGTAAAAGGTCCTCGGGGTGGCCTTCGGTCTTCCCAGGGTTACGTACGTCGGTCAGCGGGGGGTTGAAGTTGCAGGGGAGAGGATGCGCTGCCTTGGGCGCCGCCAATATATTCGGCGTCTGCGGCACTTCCCAGGGGGTTGGACTACCTGTCCGGGAGTTAGCCAAGGCTTCGGCGTAGGAGGTCGGACCCTCAGGAGTGAGCCCCTACCGCCTTTGAGCATGTGTAGTGTACGGAGTCCAGATCGAAACGTCGTTATGCGAGGGTGCGGAAAGCGGAAGTATGCAGGTTTCACCGAATGATGAGTGCAAAAAGTGGGCAGTTTTGTCTTCAACAGCCGGTTGCAAGAAACTAAAATCTCTAATGGATAGTTATATGATATTTTAGTTTCTTATAAACAGCTGTTAGAGATTTTTGTCTTTAATGACTGATTGTTTTATATTTAGATCTCTAACATATAGCTGTAAGAGACTTTAGTCTTATATATTGCTAACAAATACAAAAATTTCTAACATCTGGCTGTCAGAGACAAAAATCTCTTGCAGCTATCTATAACAGATTATTTCTCTAATGGTTCGCTCTTAGAAACTTTTGTCTCTTACAGCCAGCTATAAAATACAAAAGTCTCTTAGAATTTCAAATATGTAACGGTTGGCTGAAAGAGATATTTGTATGTTTTACAGCTGGCTGTAATAGACAAAAGTTTCTAACAGCCATTAGAGACAAATATCTGTAACGGCTATATGCAAGAAATTTTAGTCTCGTATGGCTAGCTGTTAAAGATAGCTGTCAGCCAGCTGTAACATACAGAAATCTCTTTCAGCAAACTTTTATATATTTGAAATTCTAGTGGATGGCTATTAGAGTCATTTGTATTTTATAGTTGGTTGTAAGAGACATAAGTTTCTAAGAGCTAGTCATTTAGAGACAATAATCTGTTATGGCTAGCTGGAAGTGATTTTAGTTTCTAACAGCCAGCTGTCATTTGGAATGGGCAAGGCTGTCACGAAGAACTTTCACTGTGTACGCACATTTCTGGCCAGGTACATGAAGAGCGAATGATCAGTTTCTTAAAATGTGTCGTAGGAAGAGATCTGTATATAATTAGTCTGACGTCTATTCGGTAAAAACGAGTTACGACTTCTGGCAAGACTTTTGGCCTGGGTTAAGATATGGCGTCCACCTGCTCCGAACCGCATCGGGCCGAGGTCTTAAATACCTGTAGTTCTGCGCCCTCCGTCTTCCCAAAAGCTTTGCACCAATATAATAAAATTTAAAAGGTTTAATTTTGAAGCGAAAATATATATTCGAAACCAACACATTTTCAGGAACACCATTATGTAGCCTGTAGTCGTCAACAACAACATAAATAATATTTCTGTCCGTAAGCACGGTATATGTTGGCAACTCAAAAGACACGTAAACAAAAACCTCGCACTGATCGGGAGAAAGATTTCTAAGACGGTCAAGAAAACATTCGTCGGCCCGTTTAAGCGAGATCAGAGAAAAGTTGATATTTTAGGTGAACATGAACAGTTAGGCGGTCGGGAGCACGGCCAGATCTTACCTCTGGCCTTCCGCTTCCCGATAAAATAGAAGTTTTGAACAATATGACAAGGATCTCCCCAGTCTTCGTCATTTATATGATTACAGCTGAAGTTTTGAGTAATTATGTAAGAGTGGGTCAGGAACGGAGTGGCATTCCTCTCTTTGACACCAACACGAGGATTGCCAAGTATGTTGATGAAACCAGTTTTTTATGCAATTCAAGGGAGGAAATAGATACTATTTTCTCTATTTGTAGGTTATACCAGAGAACATCGGGTAGCCGCTTAAACAAGAGAAAACCCAGATTTGTGACTACGATCAGCAAGGGTACTGTATGCCCAGACAATATAGCACGTACGTTGTGAAAAAGATTAAATTATTTGGATTTTAGATGAATAAAGAGGAGTATTAGATCTTTGAAAACTGGAATAAATGCTACGATGCAATACAAGCTCTATCTTTCAGAAAGGGCAGCAATTTTAATTTTTTGGCATCGTAGGCTTACAAGACAACAGCATGTTTTCTGTGGTTGTCCTCAAGAGAAAATAAAGTGAAACGGAAGATACTTTTCTATCCATCTAAGCGAGGATGCATTGGAACGCCTAGCCTAGCGATACAGTGTCATGTAAATGGAATCGTGCTTTACATTTATATCATCAGTTATAAGGAAATGCTCAGCATGATAAGGTAAGATCTTTCCAGCACTCTTATGCAAAAATGCGATTTCCGAGCCTGTGTGGTATTAGTAGAGTAGACTGTCCCAAAATACATAAAGAAAGACGAATCGCACTGCTTCAAGCGGATTTCAGGAAAACAGGTGGCTTGGTTATTACCTTTCGGAGAGGAATTCTGTCCTGGTGTGACGTTTTGGTTGTTGATGCTAGGTATGTTAAAAAATCTATCGAATGGTTTAAATACAAATATGTGGAGGCTAATATTAGGAATTTTGGCCCAAATTTTTATTCAGCTATAAAGCGCGATATATGTATGCAATTATCACATAAGCCTACTCACAGAGGAATCCACTGATGGCATATACTGCTTACGACGCAATAAGAAGGCCAACGAAGATATTGTCCATATAGCGGTCTTTTGCGAACGAACTTACAACTTATTTTATCAGATGAATCTACCATTGGAAGGAATAGAAAAATTAATCACCTTTCGCTCGCGGATTTGGCACTTGAAACCAAATGAACAGGTAGCAAATACCAAATATTTTTTAATTTTGTTTTACAAAATGCGGTTTTTGCGGTAAAGCAAAGTAGATACAAATTGCAGTACCACGACAGGATGGCCGATCATGTGATCAATTTAAAGATAAATCTTTAAATGGAAGGAGATGGAAGGACAAATATAGAAAAATGGAAAATTTAAATTGGAAAGTGTGTTGTAGAAACGGATGGAGTGGAGGAAGAGATAAGAAAGGAAAAATGTTATATTTGGGGAAGAGAAAAGGTGCATTGGGAGGAAATTGGGAGGAGTGAGGAAATTGAGGTGGTATTAGTTGATTGAAAGAAAGGGGAAAATACTGGGATATGTGAAAATAAGTAAAAGTGGTAACTGAAGAGGCTACTACAGCTACAATGGTAGGAGTAAGTGTAAGTGAAGAGAAAGGAAATGTTTTTGGTAATGTAAGTTAATCTGGGGAGTTTTGGAGGGGAAAGTGTAAGAACTAACCTTCCT
>JASANE010030638.1:0-10818 GCA_030248225.1 Trileptium ribeirensis | reverse complement strand
TATTGTGTAAAAATTCGTGAAATTCTCTAGCCAAAAATTGTAAATCTGGAACCCGAGTTTAAGCTTTGGACCAAAAAAATTTGCTGGACCAGGGTCCGTTGTAAAAAATCCTGGTCATGGAGTTAGTTAATTCAGGTAAAATATATATGCTGCAAACACTAATTGTCTTCATACATGTTGTTGTTTTGAAGCTTGCCGTATTTTAAGATATTACTTGTGTGTTGCAAAAATGACATTTTAATACAATTTAACATTTTGCTTTTATTTAAAGTCTTATCTGCGGGGATGTTTGGTTATAGTTGTGGCACTGAGCGTAATAAACAACTGTGAACCTAGCCTTTGCTTCTACCTTCAGCAGTTGAGTGCTCGTTAAAGAGTACCGTTCGACATATTGTTGCGTTTGCAAGCGTTATAGCGTTAGCACTTCGCAATTGTGTGTCGCAGATTTTTATCGCTTACAGTTGTTACCCCAGTTTTACTGAAGTTGTTTGTTTGGTGACCCGTTTGATATCATTATGCTTTTGTGCTCCTGTTTGGTACCCTATCAAAATTTTGAACTCCCCCTGATTTAGTGCCACCAGTAAAATTTTTAACTTCCCCTGGTAATAACATACACAGTTACACAAAAATATATTTCATTTTACATTTCATGCCCATTGGAAAAATCCGACAGCCCTGGTTCTGAACCAAACTGCCTCTGCTTCATGCCCGCTGGCAAAATTTCCAGACAATGGAGAAGTCTAATAATATATATGTTTATACATGCATTTGTTATATATTCTAGGAATGCAAACGTCATTTGTAATGGGACTTTTATCTGAAATATCACGTGCTTGGATTTCGATTGATACCGATTTGTATCTTTGGAATTTTGAAACAGGGTCAGTTATATTTTTAAGGGTAAAATTATTATCTTAGTAATGTAAATATATAGCGTTTCGTTATTCAGACCTCTTTATAGACTACTGTATGGTTTTTGAGCTGCTCCTAGGATTTCGGCGGCATCATCATGTTGTGCCCTTCCCCATATAAATTTTGACTTTTTCTCAGGTCGGCTTATCGATATCGCGTGAAAGCGTTATCGTCTGCTGTCGATAACGGTTTCACCACAGTCCGGCTGCTCCGCCGTTGTATGGATAAAACCAATCACAGAAATTTCGACACTGCCAACAGTGAAAACTATTCAGTGCATCCAAGACAGTAAAAGATCTTATGGGAAAACCGATCGCGGCGTCAGCCGGCTCGAGAGCTGCATCATCAAATGTAGTAGCGCGTCCATTTCTGCGAGCGCATTTCCTAGTTCGTCCGTTCAAACCGGATACATTGGCTCAATTCCGCCACCAAGTCAGCGGACGCAGCATACCACTTTGTTATTAGCAGAGCACTGTTATTGTCTGTCACTGAATCATCCTTCTGACCGTCCGGCCTCGAGTTGGTTCTGCACGACCCCGCCTCGGTCTTCCGTCACGTCGTCAACAACTATTAACGGCTTCAGCTACTGCAAGTGAAACATCTCAGATTCCTTCGTCAGTGTCTACTGCTTCGCCTTCGAGCGAATCTTGCACCAGAGAACCTATTATTCTACGTTTGCCGGATCTTACTACTTGTTAAAATTCTACTGGAGCCAATTTTAATGCAACTCAGTCGTCAGCTATTGTACAATCAGCTGCCAAAGTGAACTAAATTCCTTTTGGCGTAAACGAGTAGACAGAGTCTTACAGTCAAAGAGATAGAAATTGATTAGTTTCGATGGTTCAAATCATAAGAAATCTTAGCTACATTTGTCATTTTTATCCAAATTAATAGAAACGGCTGTATTTAATGTTCACATGTTTAACTCTATGCTCACCTGGACACTAACCACCAGATTCCGCCCCAGCAGTTGGCTTATGACAAAGGCTCCACAACAGAGACGGCTCGCCTTAATATATGCTCCGTCGTACGATACAATATAGCGAGAAAAAGCGACCTTGTATCGTTGGACCTCTCTGGTGCTTTCGACTTGGTTGACTGTCAGCTTTTACTCCGTCGTTTCTGCAGCATTTGTGTATCAAACACATCGATAGAATGGTTTAAATCATACCTGAACAATCCATCATATTTCGTCAAACTTGGTGATAAAACGTCGCTTGAGGCAAGAATCACATGCAGTGTTCCACAAGCAAGGGTAACATAGTTGACACTGTCCGATCAGCTGAACTTCTAATGATTGCCCTCGGGGAATGGCTTGCGGACAACAAGTTTCGTCTAAATTATGCCAAAACCAAGTTAGTTTACTCCAGCCGCCGCACATATACTATGAGCATTGTAGCGCCGTATCAAGTTATAAAACCTTCAAACACAATTAAAGTAGTGGGTGTAACACTAGGCTCGCATATGAAATTTTATCAGCATATAATAAACTTACTCAAAACCCGTATCCGGCAAATTAACGAAATGTAGGGGTTACTTCCCGACTGGACGATAAATACGGCTCATATGATCATGCGAGCATCCGTTATGTCTCGCCTGGATTATTGCAACTCATTGTACTACCAACTGCCAAACACAAGACCGCTCCAGACACTTATTTTTTCGCATTTTTGTCTTTAATTTACTCGTTTTTTGGGGACACGTTTCGCATTTTTAACCAACCTTTGCTTAATTTACGCCTTTTATTTCTAGGACCGGACAAACTCAGCAGCTTACATATGGACCGGATATTTTCCACAAAATATTCGACATAATTCTCAATGCACAACAGCACCTGCTACAATGACAATATGCATTAATAGCAGCATAAACAGTTTGTCTTCCGAGAATCCGTATAACTTATACAATCTGGAATGATAGAAACAGTTACATGCTGATATTAATGCATATTTTATATTTATGCATATAAGTTTTTTTGATTTTCTTCTTGGGATAAAAATTACGCTTTTTTGGTGCACCGTTACACATTTTTAAAAACAGATTTGCGTAATTTTCGCTGTTCGGAAAGTTAAAAAACCTGGCTCCAGATGCTGCTGCACAGCGCCGCCACATTTATATCCCGAAGAAGAATCCGACAGCATGTCACGCCAGTATTACATAACCTGCAGTGGTTTCCCTTGGAAAAGCGACATTGTTTAAATTTTTAGCTATCGTTTTCAGTGGTCTCTTATCTGGAATGTCGCCACTGCTTATAGGCATGCTACAGTTGTCCTTGTTCCGACTAGCTGCTAGCGAAATTCTTTGTATTGACGTTTGTCAAAGCTCGAGTTTTCGATCTATGTGTCCAATATCGTGGAATCTTCTAACACAAGGAAGGAATACCACCTAAAGAATCTGAATCTAACACAACTACAATTCACGTGCAAACCGAAAGCGTATTTATTTAGACATTGACCATATTTTAAAACGCGTCTGTGTAACCTTTAACGGAATAGGACATTTATATGTGTTTACTATTTTTTTATTTAGAAGTGACATCAAAAAACCTCCCTGCCCGAACAGAAAGCTATAACAAAAAATTAATGCTACTGTTTTTTCGACTATGTATGATAAAATCATGATTTAACTGAAACTCGGCTTGCTTGCGCGTGTTCGCTACAAACGACCGCATTATAGTAATTTACTGCCTAATACAGCCACGGAAAAAGATTTGGGAGTAATTGTGTCAAATGACTTGAAGTTTTCTGGCCACTGTGCTTTCGTAGCAGCAAAGGCTCGCCGTATCATTTTTCTTTTACGTCGCACTATCCAACATTGGTCGAAATTCATCTGGCTTCATCTATATCGTTCGGTTGTTCGTCCTCACGTGGAATATGCAGTAAACGTTTGGTGCCCTCATTATGAGCGAGACATAATTGTGATTGAGAAAGTTCAACGACTAGCCACCAAATTACTACCTGGTTTACGGCATCTTCCATACGAGGATAGGTTGTCTTATCTGGGAATACAAACACTGGAATGCAGACGACTCAGAAGTGACCTGATCTTGCTTTACAAAATTTGCTACGGCCATGTAGACGTGGATATTCAGAAATACTTCGTCCCCGGGTTTGCGGATACACGAGGACACCACCTTAAGCTTGAAACACCCGACATAGCTCGCCATGATGTCCGCAGATTCTCTTTCTCGCATCGAATAGTACGGTTTTGGAATTCACTCCCAACCGATGTAGTGTCAGCGCCTTCACTGTCATCGTTCAAAGCCAGACTTCATGCCTCAAATGTCTTGCCTGCATAATTACTATTATTTTGTTTCAATGCCCAATCTTGTCTCGCTCCAAGGCGAGGCATATCTCCTTCCATTGACGGTTCCGAACATATGTTGCCTAATTGCTATGTCACAGTACCATTGGAAGGAAGAAATGGTACGTAATGGTACGTATTATACATGTAAAAGCTTGGCGTATACGATAAAATGTAATTATAAAACCCTAGCTAACCTTAGAATCACTGGTTTCTCCCAGGTATTCCCATATATAGGTTGGGTGTTAAGTCAAAGCGCCCTCCAAAGTTACTATTTTAATGCTGCCAAGACGTTTTTATCGTTGGTACATCATTTTATAGTAAATGTCAATGTGCTTGATTAGATAACAAACGATATTTATTCGCAAAAATGCACAGCCGTTGTATTATATATGTACGTAGTAAGACCGAAAGATAAAAAAGCATAACACAATGACAGTCTCAGTAACGTTTTTTTATAATCTAGAGTTGCGTAAGATACGTAACCTAAATATTGCATAACAGATTCTTATGCCATTTTTTCAAGAAAATCAATCTCAACTTTTAACTATTGGGAATACACTGAGTATACGTAGTACCGTTTCTCAAACGGTATGATTTGTGGCTATGTGACCAAAAATATATTTGAATGAAACATATTGAAGAAAAGCAATATTGTTACAAGCTTTGTATGAACAAACCGATTTGGTTTAGCCGTTTTAAGTGGAGACATCTTGATACCTGATTCGATTCTACTTTCCTTATGTAAACCAATCTTTGCAAATTTAGCTTTTTTAGAGGTGGCACCGTACATTGTAGGCAAGAAATCTGGAACTATATCTCATTTATCTTACCAGATTTAACTGACCCCATGGTTGAGGGTGTGCATCCACACATCCATCATATTCAATTTAGCTAAATAATATTGGAAAGAATAGTAATCGGTATTGTACACTTTGAATTGGAATGAACTGAAGCATCGCCTTTTCAGCTATGCTCAAAAATTTCTAGCTATGTTCTGGTTCCTTAAAGTTCTATTTTGTCCTGTAGACACATAACTTTACTCTATTGAAAATATTACAACGGTAAAAATATATTGTTTTTATAGAGGTGACCTTGCTTATTACGATGGTCTTCATCACACAATATTAACTGTCGCTGTTGCAACTCCTAGGAAAGGTAACTGTGAATAAAATATTTTCTTGCATTATTGTTATGTCTGTGCTTAGCAATGAATGTTACAGTTCATTATTTACAAAGAATCTGCTGTGAACGGAAATGGGTTACTCAAGTCGGACGTGAAGTTTCATGAATAAGATGGGCGTCGAAAATGTATTTCTGCCTAGCAAATTTATCTTGGTTTGTGTTGTCTTGATGTCAAGACTAGTTTTGATGCATGATAGATCTAAATGTTTGGGTGTGCCGTATGCTGTATACCTGTTCCCCGTTCCGTTTCAAATTTTCAGTGCCGGTTTAAATTACTCGCTGATATATATACCAGGAAGGTTTTTATGGGTTCCACAGGTGGGTCTGGACCCAAATTTTTTTACGTGGACCAAAAATTTTGCTAGACCCATGCTGGACCCAGGGCAGTTTCGGCTTCAGAGACATAGTGTCTTCTAATAAATTCTATTACAAACTGCAGGCTTTCAGCCGTTTGTGCTTACATCTGTATATAGTTGCTTGCTGCTGGTTTCACTGATGGCCCTCATCATTTATCCTGGCTGTTACAGGCTGAAAATAATTTATTTATATTTCTAATTATGTAATAATGTCAAATTGCATTTCGTACTTACGTTTCTTCGATGTGTAAAATTTCGTGAAACTCTCGATCCAAAAATTGTAACTCTAGACCCAGCATTTAAAGTCTGGACCCAAAAGAAATTTGCTAGACTCTAGCTGGACCCAGGGTCCATTTTGAAAAATAAACCCTGAGTACAAGTAACCCAGTGCGAATAAAACGATAATCAGCAATTTATGATACAAATATATGTATTTGTATAAACGCATATGCAGACGCTTGGCTTCTCTATTCGTTAAAAATATTGCCAGGGGGCAAGAATCGGGCCTTGGATCGGAAACATGGAGCGCCGAATTTTGCGAAAACTTGCGCCTAGATTTTTGGTAAAATTTGTCAAGTTATGTCAATCAGGAGGCACATATGGGTAGAAGATGATTCAAAATTTTGCCAGGGGACATACTTTTTGTGTCACCTCGCCCACACATCTGGAAATGCCAGATCATTATACATACGATCGCACATCACAAGCCTTATGTCGGGGATTAGTTGCGACATCTAGGGATTGGTGAGGAGCCAAATAATGGTCACATGGCAATGAATCTTTCAGTTCGTTTAAAATAGGCTACATTGTCGAAAACCGGTTAAACTCAAATTCTCAGCAGTGACTGCGTCATTAGCGCTGCATATTTATTTATTTGGCATCGCAACTATTTGAATGCTATTATTTCTCTTGTTACTACTACATTTTTCGTAGTCCACCAAAAATATTGTGGTCCAAGTGCTACCACTGGAGTGCTCGCAGTCTGACAAATTGGTATGTATATGCTAATTGCCGCTGGTTCTTATTGACCCTAGGTTCCAGCAAACATGATAAGAAAATTAAAATTGAAATGCAACTTTTGCACTTAAGCAGCTATCCATACCTATTGAGTACAAGAAGATGACGTTGCAACCCATTGAGCCATATGTTTATTGTCCATTAGCTTTTAAATTCCGCTGTCCAAATTATTAAAATTAATTACATAACAATCGCATTTACAATGTTGAGGAACAAGAGTTGAATAACACTATTAGTCATGCATTCATAAACCCAGATTGTGGATCTGTTACTTGATAATGATACATAGATCGAGTCAAATTAGACAATACATACTATATTGCATATGGTACATCTACTACTATTAACATTTGTTGCTGCGGAGCATACCGGGTTAAAATATGGGATCAACATTTGTTGTACTCTTTGCTTTACTGTTGTCATGTTTATAGGTTCGTTCTATATAGAATTCAGCATGGTTATATCTTATTTTTTCTTTCAGAAGTTTGCAGGAGCTTGTTGTTTGGTTATGTGTTGGTCTGTGCTTTTACAGTGGTTAGATACAGTTTTTTTCCATTCCGGTAACTGCGGTGGTTGTGTTATAAAACGCTCTGCATAACCAAGAATCGGTGATCGTCCATTGTACTGAAGACTGTGACACTCTTCAGTTTCTCTATGTTATCGCGAGATGTACGTCGCGGTCGCTTTCGCCCTTCCCAGGTCACTTTTTAGACCCTTCCAAGGTTTTCGACTGACTGTTTCAGACGCCCTAGGTTCTATACACCCCCGGATTTCGACCCACTAGATTAGCTGAAAAATTGGGTCGCAAACCTGGGAGGAGCCAGAAAAAGTGGGCCGCATACCTGAGAGGGGCTGTTAGTGGTTCAAAAACTTGCATGATCTATAAGTCTGTGGTTCGAAAACCTAGAGGGGGTCTGAATGTGGTGGTCCAAGAACATGCGTGGGGTAACTCATTATTTTGGCCCACTTGGTGGGTCGAAAACCTGGGAGGTGTAAGTGCAAAAACCACCGCGAAGTACCCGGGCGATAATATATAAAAAGCATAAAAGTGTCACACTCTTCAGCAGAGTCGACCATCATCGACTCTTGGCATTGCTAAAAGGTTCCAGTTTCAGAAGTTTCAAGGGTTTTAGACTGACCGGATTTTCTAAATATAACCTATCTTCAGATTAGTGGTCAGGTATTGCTGTTAGATCGGTTGCAGTAAATAATGGGAGTTTTTTGGTTTGTTGGATGCAATGGTATTGCTGTCTGCGGTCGCCTAGATTTTACTATCTCATATAGTAGGTCTTAAGATTTTATGGATCATTTTACGGGGTTTCCCTCGTGGTTTTTTACTTATTTTATTGGGCTAAAATCCAAATTTTTTATAATAGGCCCAAAATTTCTCGAAAAATGCTAGGTGTGAGCGCAGGAAATTTTCAAACTGCTCATTTTTGTGCTGTCTAGAAATCACGAATTTTTGCAGAACATGAATTTTTGCAGAAATTCTATAGACCGCGACTTGGCTGCCCTAGCTAGGTCTCAGGGAATAACCGGAACCGAAATTTACCGGAACCGGAACCAGCAACCGGAATCGTCCATTTAAACCGGAACCGGAACTTGGTCTTCGAAATTTATATATTGTAAAACAGATGATGGAAGAAATGAAGGTATAGCGGATTTAAAACGCATTAAAAAGTAACTTTTACATTAAACTTAATGTATTGCGATGGTATTATTGCCTTTCTGAAACTTTAAAGAGACTGAGGAAGCTAATGTTTATTTATCGATTAAATATATCGGTTTTTGGACATTCAGAGCAAAAAATGTCTTCCACTATACACCATTGCTTATACTGCGTCAAATCGAATGTGCTTACAAAGCTTGGAGCGTAGAATACACACTTTCGCTCTGTCTCCAGTCGCCTCTCTTTACTACACATACGTTTGTTGCATGTTCTTCTGTAGGAAACTTAAAATTATTGGTTTATATGATTCTAAGAGAAAATAATAGATAGACGGTAATTTTCTGATCAGTGGTCAGAGACACTGTTTAGACTAGCGTTGGACAAACAGTGCCCGTCAGTTAGATCATAATGATGATAACTTTCTAATCAGAAGCTATAAATGAGACACACTGTGATGCTGCTCGCACAGTTTCAATAAATACAGTTCACTGCCAAGAAAGCAATTTTTAGCTGCGTTGCAGATAACGTTAGTTTACTTCAATTTAGACTGATTTGCCAAATTTACAAGCGCACTGGCCGGTGCTTGACGCAATTTATGTTAGCCAAGCATACCCTAAGTACTTCTGCGTAAGCCATACTCTGTTACCGAGTTGGACTGGTTTAAGTCAAACGTATCCCACAGACTTCTGGATGTGTAAAATAGCTGCTACAAGCATCGACCTGGCCTTGATTTAACATACTCCTGCAGGTTATTATGAAAAATTCCTGCTCAGATTATGTGCCCTACTTACGTTTCACACGGCAAATTGGTTAGTTAATCTTTTCTTTTGCTTGGTTGTATTGGAGTTTGATCATTGTATAAGATATATTACATATGTTTGGATTACAGGATGAAGCAAAAACGTAGAAAATTTCAAACAAAAATTTTCAACCGGAATTCCGGTTCCGGTGTGTGTTTTGCCCTTTGCCGGAACCGGAACACGATTTTCGCCGGAACCGGAACCGGAATTCCGGTTACTCCCTGCTAGGTCTCTATGTTTTCATTGTAAAATGTAGAAAAAAGTAATGATAATGAATTGGCTACACTGATTTGTATTTACAGCTTCCACGATCTCCCCATTTCACTCGTACTTGCGAGATGAGATTTTAAGTTGTTTGTTCATTGATTGTACGTACATTAGGGTTAGGTTAAAAATGTTTTAATGATATTTTTGTCGTTTTCTATTAATTCTTGCGAAAGTCGATGAATCATTTTTATCGTAATTTTTTTCAAACAAATTGTTTTTCATAGTTGTTTTTGACTTTTTTAAGTTTTTTAACTTGTGTCGAAGAAGTACATCTGCCAAAAAGAGGCAATTCGAATTTTGTTTCACTGAGCCAAAAGATAGTGATACATTTAGGTTGTGAAAATTAATCCAATGCAACCTATTTCTTGCTTTCGTGCTATATTATTCTTAAATATATTATAATCGTGTGTAATGAGCAAAATGCGTCAAAACGTGACTTTATTGTATATTGACAGTGTTTCAGATGTATTTCGCGCCCCTGTTCATTCATTGTTGTGTGTTGCCACGACAACCGAAGTGGTACTACTAGCGGTCAATTTTGGACAAGTTAGTCAAGGTTCGTGCTTGATTTTGCAATCCATGTTACGGTGCCACAGTTCCAGCTGCAATGTTCATAATATGACCATTTCGTACTTGGGTTTATTTACATGCAATAAGTCCTTATGGTTTAATATTTTGCGATTGAAACGAAGCTTGGTTTTCTGTGAGGTCTAGCTTGGGCATGCTGTGTTAGGCTTTCCCAACCAATATGCTACCGTGTGTAACATTTTGTGGTCAACTTTGCGCGATTTGCATGAAGATTTGTTTTCGTCCCTTCATGATATGACCACTCAATATGGCATCATTTACTGCAAGCGATTTTGGTAAAATGCCACGGACATCAATTATAAGTTTGACAGTCACCTTGACACTTATGTTTGTGAGCAAATTTGATGCTTTACCTATTTCGTAATTTATTTCAAATGGGATTTCTCTGGCGGAAGAGTATAATGATGTTTTCAGCGGAAAGCATTGGTTTGATTCCGGAAAATAGCGAAATGCATTTGATGCCAGAGCCTGCATTCCGAAGTTCAACAGACGGCGCAGTAGTTACAAAGATTTGTTCCACACCTGAAGGACGCATTTTCTATACGGCAACAGATGGCTGTTTGTATGAAATTGAATATCAAGTATGGCCATGATTTAAATTTTTCTATTAAATGAATAAATGTGTCCTTTATATCACTGTGCACTATGTTTTGTCAAATAAGTTTTATACTTTAGATAGATAGATAGATAAGAGTTTAGATGGGGTATAAAAAGAAACCCA
>JASANE010030637.1:0-22741 GCA_030248225.1 Trileptium ribeirensis | reverse complement strand
ATTGCTATGAAAATAGGCGAATTTCCTGTCGGTGCGTTCAAAAAACTGTCTATTACAATCTTATTACGACAAATTTTGTGGATTTTAGTGTTATAAATGGTTCCGAAAAATTCCTGAGTAAATATTTTCCAGTAAGTGTGTAATTTTATATACCTTTCGAACAGCGTTGATGAGCTGAGTTGAATATTGTAAAATTTAGCCAAATTGATTTATAAGTCGACGACTTGCGCGTAGGCGAAGGATTAGGCTTTCACAGTCGATAACCTTCAACACAAGTCGTTTCAACTAGAAGAGGGGTTAACCGACTAGCCCCAGATAAAGTGCGCGATAAAACTTCCAGTTTGCTCTAGTAGATGGGCCGACAAGACCGAGACGTTTGCCGTGCCCCATTTTAGAATGGTGAAAGGACACTAACAGTTGAATACAAAAAGTGTTCCGATAGCCTTATTTGGCAAATGCATGTAGCAATTATGAGCAATTATGTGTAGCCTTATAAAGATGACGAAAACAAATTAGATACACTAATTGGAACTAACTAGTGTTTTAGATATTGCTGATTTAGCTTACAAATAAATTCGTTTGATAAGAAAGTTTTAGAAAAAATAACGGACAAAGAGGTGATGTTCTGTCGTTTTGAAAAAAATATATTCGAGCTAGAACGATGGTTGGTCACGAAAAAAGTATTACAGCAGAGGCAGCGTATTCAATTACAGCCTACTGGTATAATGTCTTAAAAGTAACGAGCTAGAGTCCAGTAAAAAGCTGAAGCTAGGAAATATACATCGACCTCAGCGAATACATATTAGGCTGCTTACAAAAATTAAATCAAATAAATTTTACTCACACAGTGGGATGTCGGTATTACCTTTGTTTACTACTCATTGCCACTGGATGATGGAATGAGTATTTTACAGTTCATCCACAACAATATATAGGGGAACACCAGTATCTTACAGCTATGAAACAACAGGAATATATTATTTGTATAAGTATATCCATTATTCGTGTATCGAATTTCTTTTATTTGTGCCGCCGCTGTTTGCAATAGTTAATATTTACGTTGTTGCTTCGCTCGAATGCCTAATTGTGGCATTTATCCTCAGTTTCTCACTAACTACCACCAGTGCAATCTGAGCATAGGACCTTCTACATGCGCAGCAAATTTTGTTTGCTTGTCGGCAATAGGCGTTCTTCCAACACATGGTAATTCACATTCACGATATTATTCTTCGAGCAGCACATTGTCGCTTCGCCGTTAGTTACAGAAGACAAGCGGAAAATACCGCCCTCCCCATCAAATTTTGCCTTAAACTTTAGGTATTGCGAACTACTGTTAAATTTTCCTCTCGCCTTCAGAGGTGAGTGGTGGAAGTTTTCAGGGGACTGCCCAACGGGCGGTGGGGTGCGGAACCTTAAGGGGGTAAGGGTACAAAGCCTTACAGGGGGTTCTGAGCTTTACAGCGGGGTTCACAGCCTCAGTGGGGCGATCTAAGCGTGGATACAGCGTGAGTAAGTGCCTACAGTACCCCTTTACACAGCGCCCCCTTACGGCGACACACTAATATAGATTAAATCATTCGTGCTATTCGGCGTAATTTTTAAACATTTCAAATTAAATATATATAATTGATATCGTTAATCAGAAATATCGCCTCGAAACACTGATATCCCGAACGGACCGGTTTAACTGTTCGTTGCCAAAAAACCAGCAGCGACAATACCGGTTTCAACAACACAACGGCGAATTGACTTTATCGGGCTATTGCCAAAATGATAGGAAATATCAGCTATCTTAGCATCACCAAATGTCATCTGGTTGTCTCCTGTTTGGAGAAAGTCAGCTACGAAAACTTGTTAGATTAAATATTTTATTAATTGAAGCAACAGTCTTATGATATGGGGGCTGTGAAGGCAAAATGCCAGGACCATTGCCGCACAACCAACAGCTATTTTGGTTAACTGATTGCAATCTCACTGGAGCGAATTAGTTCCAGCCAAATTAACTGGAGCATCGGTCATTATGTTATACACAGATATTTATAATAAGTTGTGTTATAATTCCCTAAAGTATAAGGGGTGTAAGTATATTATGTTACTTTCGGCAACAGTTTATAGTTGCGGCATCAATTTCGGGACAACATTTATATTATAAATAATTTCACAAGATTTGTTATACATTTTTGGAAAATCTTGGGCGCCCCACGAAGTAAGCAAATTATCTCGTCGCCAAATGTCCCCACAAAAATACCAAGCCCCATATTACACGCTACCGACACTGGATCATAATATTAAATTATTTATTATTGTTTTGTTATTACTATTATCTAGCTGGTTGGTTTCAACAACTCACCATTCTTGTTATTTTGTGTTTTTTCGGTGCCTTGTTGGCTCTGGGGAACCTCATCTGCACCAGTAGACCAACCACTAAATAACTATACTGGTTTGGTTTTTGTTCTGCGAACGTGGTTATGTTCACACGTTGATGCCGTCCGGTGGTAGCGGGCTTATAATTTCTGAAGCTGTTCTCCGTTTCGTTACATTGTGTAAATGCTGATGATGATGATTTCTTTGCGCACAGTTTGAAACTATATCAAACGGGTTTCTAGTATAAAACGGTATTGTCCTGCTGGTTTTTTGGCAACAAAGCCGTCGAATTAGGATTCAGTTCGGGATATCAGTGTTTCGAGGCGATATTTCTGATTAACGATATCAATTATATATATATTTAATTTGAAATGTTTAAAAATTACGCCGAATAGCACGAATGATTTAAATATATATTAGTGTGTCGCGCAAAGAATGGGCCGCAATGATACTGAGCGAGAGCATTTGGTATGGCTAAAAGACACCTTTACAAAACACTCTAAAGTCAGTGAATAACATCGATCACTAGATTTTCCCTGACTTCCAGCTCCTGGTCTACCGCCTGAGAGTTTCCCCTACTCTGCCTCTGGTCCTCCGCACCCAACCCCCTCCTCAAAATTTTAGCAAAATTGGCAAAAATAGTGTGAAAATCGGGATCCTGTGAAAAAAAGTGCTGAGTGGGGATCGTCTCCTTTTTTCAGCGCCCCCACATCGGACGACCCTTCGAAGACCTCTAACTTCCTGAGACGACTTCCCCACGTCGAGATCTCGCAGCGTTAGCATGTATGCTGTATATATGCATATATATAAATAAATATAGATCGCTTAATGTGACCATATCTATAATGATCCCATCCCATATTGCCATTCTTCAAATATCTATAGGTCACGCAGCTAGTTTAAACATTTAAAACCCAACCATTGCTGCAAGGAACTATCTCCTTTACTTTGCATTTCGGACGATTAACTTCATATAAACATAAGATAATAGACATTTCGGTCCTAAAAATATATCTTAGCTTTGCTGTTGTGTATAGCATTTGGCGCTAGAAATTGAACGACTAAAGACAGTACAGTCTTGACTTGACTTGATTCCCATTAACGAACAAGCGATTTGGAACAATCCATAACCACACATAGTCTTGATGAGATTCGACCAGCGCAGGCGAGCTTGAGCGAATACAGAACATTCCACTTTCCAGGTTTCCCATCTCCGCCCGATTAAAGATGGGTGCCGGATATACTGTTCAACAGTTTTTTTAGGTCGAACGCTACCATATTTTGAAAACAGTATGGTCAGTGTAGCAATCTCTGTTGTAGCTAATGACGCGAATATTTAGTATAACTCAGTTGCGGATCCAGTGTCGCCGTAAGGGGGCGCTGTGTAAAGGGGTACTGTAGGCACTTACTCACGCTGTATCCACGCTTAGATCGCCCCACTGAGGCTGTGAACCCCGCTGTAAAGCTCAGAACCCCCTGTAAGGCTTTGTACCCTTACCCCCTTAAGGTTCCGCACCCCACCGCCCGTTGGGCAGACCCCTGAAAACTTCCACCACTCACCTCTGAAGGCGAGAGGAAAATTTTAACAGTAGCAGTTCGCAATACCTAAAGTTTAAGGCAAAATTTGATGGGGAGGGCGGTATTTCCGCTTGTCTTCTGTAACTAACGGCGAAGCGACAATGTGCTGCAAAGAATAATATCGTGAATGTGAATTACCATGTGTTGGAAGAACGCCTATTGCCGACAAGCAAACAAAATTTGCTGCGCATGTAGAAGGTCCTATGCTCGATTACAGCTGCGGTCGTAGTTTAGTTTTGCGAGAAACTGAGGTAAATGCCACAATTAGGCATTCGAGCGAAGCAACAACGTAAATATTAACTATTGCAAACAGCGGCGGCACAAATAAAAGAAATTCGATACACGAATAATGGATATACTTATACAAATAATATATTCCTGTTGTTTCATAGCTGTAAGATACTGGTGTTCCCCTATATATTGTTGTGGATGAACTGTAAAATACTCATTCCATCATGCAGTGGCAATGAGTAGTAAACAAAGGTAATACCGACATCCCACTGTGTGAGTAAAATTTATTTGATTTAATTTTTGTAAGCAGCCTAATATGTATTCGCTGAGGTCGATGTATATTTTATTACATTAGCTTCAGCTTTTTACTGGACTCTAGCTCGTTACTTTAGAGCGTTATACCAGTAGGCTGTAATTGAATACGCTGCCTCTGCTGTAATACTTTTTCGTGACCAACCATCGTTATAAGCTCGAATATATTTTTTTCAAAACGACGAAACATCACCCTCTTTGTAGTTATTTTTTCTAAAACTTTCTTATCAAACGAATTTACTTTGTCGCTAAGCATAAGCCTAGTCTCTCAAACTGGGTAAGAAATTTGATAACGCTAAAGCAAACAATGGTGCTTCGGTCGCCGGTGACTGCCTTGATCAAAAGAATGTTTTATTACATCTGTCACAATATGACATTGTTTTCTTCTTTTGGCAAATGGTTTAACGTCAAACTGAAAAATTGTTATATTAACGACAAAGGTGCGTTGACACGTTCAAAATTTGTGCTCAAACAATGCTATAAGAATGTTCCAATTTTAAGCTCAGTTTTTTATTAAAATTTGCAAGAATTTTGCGTTTTTATTGAATTTGGACACTGTTCAAACCTTTGTAGCGTGTTGGTTCGGTCAATCAGGGACAAAGAACAGATCTTGAAAAATACCCAACAATAAATTTGAACTCAAATTTCGAAGAATAACGACATAACAGGGTTGTTCATTATTGATTTTTAAACATCATTGTGTCACCACTGCATGATTTATTGAATTTAGATCCAATTATTTGTCGATCCTAGTCCGAAATTGTTCGTCCGAGATTTTGTCCTAGAATCGAACTTCATAGGAGACACCATATTTAGATACAAAGCTATGAGGAATGCTTCAACCACATATTCTGATACATTAATATCAGAAACTTTAGAATTAAATAGTGCGGACGCTACTATTTACGAATAGTACCGAATCTGATTACATTTTGCTGCTATATTGAAATTTTTATGAGATAATAGAATATTTTACAAACAGCGGTGGAACAGAGTTCACACATATATTAATCACAATGTATAGCTGTGAAAGCATATATATTTTAAACCCGGGCGCCATCTTGTCACAGTCCAAGCTAGTAGCTCTATTCCTCTAGTTTCTAAACAACTCGATACTTATGAAATGAAATTAATATTAATACAGTATATTTTAATTTCATTGAGTCGGGAAGCTTCAGTGTCGTAAACTTATAACTCAGTGCCGCTTTCGCTGCCACATCTCCATAAACATGATGCTAAAATGGTTATTTATCCCAGATGGTTCTTATCTTTTCATTTGCTCAATCATCTCTACACTTCACAATGTGTTCATAGTTTCGAAAGTACACATATGTTAGAGTTATGACACATTTGACATTTCGTGTCTGAAAGAAATTTATAGAGCTATTTTTAATTTTATTTGTTAAATTATATGCATTTGTAAAGTATTCGGGTATAGGGAACACATATCTCATTCTTATGACAGTTTTTGATTGTTATGTCTGAAAGAAATTTATAGAGCCATTTTTAATTTTATTCTTTAAATCATCCACACTTGCAATACTTACAGGTTTATACAAACACATATGTGTATTTTACCGTTTCAAACACTGCGTGCTGTCGTGTCTAGCAGAAATTTAGAACCATTTGTTATTTTATTCGCTTATCATCTATACTGATAAAATGTAAAGCTCTTGGAAACTCACATATCTTACACCGTTATGACAGCTTTGCATGCTGTTCTGAGAGAAATTTATAGAGTCATTTTTAATTTAGTTAAATTGAGTCATCGGCGAAAGAAACTGTGATAAGATTTATCCCTATCCGATGAAGCATGATATTAAAAAGTCGATTGCATTGAGATGCTTAATAATGATATATGTGCTTCATATAATTTTATAGTTTTGAACTAGCCAATAAAACCTCCAGTGTTATGATATGCCTTTTAAACCACAACTTGTTTGACTGTTACATTTTCAGTCTCTGAAATTGGCAATATGTTAGTTCTGGTGAAATGCAACTCAATATAATGCTCGTTTTAGTGTTGTTGCGTTGCTTCTTTTAACGATTTTCCAACGATTTAAATTTGTGCAATTTTCGACCCTTGGGATAGGACAAGTATAAGTCTAATACGCACAATTTGTCGCCACTGCTTTGTAAAAAGGCACTGGAAAATTTTCAGCTTGACGTTGCATGGTACGTTACAACATACTGATTCAGTTGATGTTCCGCTAGAGACCAGAAACGGAGTCTACGATGAGAAATACTTTAGTGTGTCTAAGAGCACGAGCTACAAATGCTGTATAGCATTATATGCAATGACAGTACCGGCACACTGACACAGTTCAGTAAAACGATTTTTTCAATGATTTTTTCATTCCGAGCCGCAACCAGCGATGAAGGAAACCCTACCCATAGAAAATATACAAAATGCCTTTCAATTACATACCAAAAATATCAGAAGCCATACGCATGCTAAACCATGATTCATGTGTTGGGGACGAAAACAAAATAACTCACAGTTTATGATCTGGCGATGGCATAGAAATGTTAATACTTTTGTAGGACTTGTACATAATTTACAAATTCTATTTTTATTGGGAAAATGGTGTTAACTGCTTTTCAGGCCAACATAAACTTAATTATTTCTGTTACATAACTGAAATTTTTACACTGCATGTAACTTTAAAATGTGCACCATCAACACTTCATACAGATTATGTGGAGCAACGAAAGCAATACATACTTAGTTTAAGCAATATCTTAGGTAAATAAACTCGCTAGCATTACACATCATTTACGATAAGATGCGTGCGCCAGGGACAAATTATGTCACGCGGCCAACTAAATTAGTTCGGATGAACTATAGCTTAGCTGGACAACTATGGTATATTTTTATGGCTTAGCTAGTCTTAATGTAACAAACAGGGGCTTAGCTAGGCTCTGCGTGACAAACGGATTGTCTGGCTGAACTGTCTATTGCGAAATTTATTTAGTATTGTGCTTAGTGTAATAGCATTTTGTTCTATTATTTTCACATTAATTCTAAGTTATATGTTTGTTATAATATATACAATTAACGTTTTAGGCTGTATGCATCTTTTGGGGCATTACTTAGATAGGTATAGTAAAACGTGATGTTCGCGGACTCAATAGTCCCTGGCTTAAGTTATAGGGCTCAGCTAAACGCCTCTTGACAAAAGAATAGCCCGGCTGGACACTTGATGACAAATGCATAGCCTAGCTACAGCTAGTCTATTCAAAATTTTAAAAGCCGAGCTGGACTGTATGAGTGACATAGTAACTAGCCCATTTGAACGTGTGACAAACTAGGACCATGCGCACGCATCTTATTGTAAATGATGCATTATGGCTGTCAGGATTAGTGTCCTTTTCAGTATGCTACATTGCCGAACCAAGTGTGATGAATGAATGTAAAACAATTTTAACAGGAACAAGCTACAGCTAATATATAGTTCCAGTTGGCAAACAAGTAATCAGATGAACTCTGTGAAAGTAAATCTAAATCGATTTTTACTTAAACCAAAAATTTTCCCTGTGAGAGAGCTACATCTGAGCAGGCGTAATGTCTAAACGAGATTTGCTACAATAAACACTTCTGTTGTTAGTTCGGGGAGAAAATTGGATCTTAACACGGGTATACAAGTATCGCCATAGCCGATGACTTATATATTTTCATACGTCACTAATATATTGCCGCCAAACATGTACAATAGGCGAATTTCCTGTCGGTGCGGTTCAAAAAACTGTCTATTACAATCTTATTTACGACAAATTTTGTGGATTTTAGTGTTATAAATGGTTCCGAAAATTTCCTGAGTAAATATTTTCCAGTAAGTGTGTAATTTTATATACCTTTCGAACAGCGTTGATGAGCTGAGTTGAATATTGTAAAATTTAGCCAAATTGATTTATAAGTCGACGACTTGCGCGTAGGCGAAGGATTAGGCTTTCACAGTCGATAACCTTCAACAATAATCGTTGTTTTAACTAGAAGAGGGGTTAACCGACTAGCCCCAGATAAAGTGCGATAAAACTTCCAGTTTGCTCTTAAATATGGGCCGACAAGACCGAGACGTTTGCCGTGCCCCATTTTAGAATGGTGAAAGGACACTAACAGTTGAATACAAAAAGTGTTCCGATAGCCTTATTTGGCAATGCATGTAGCAATTATGAGCAATTATGTGTAGCCTGACAGAAGACCAAAACAAATTAGATACACTAATTGGAACTAACTAGTGTTTTAGATATTGCTGATTTAGCTTACAAATAAATTTAGCTTATAAAAATATACGTAGATTAGTGTAGTATATTGTGTAGCTCATGAAGATTTACGTCAAATTATGTATTATTGTTCAATCAAATATATTAAATACCACCATCCTGGGAAATGGTAGTGAAAAAACTTAAACAACTAGTTTTTATTTTGTTCATTCTGGGAGCAAGTCTGAATGAAGCTGCAATGCCTGAACGATAGTTTGTAAACAAATTATCTCTTAACATAATACATCCTGCCCTGTATTTTGGAGTCCATATATTTGGCTCATGGCGTAACATATAATCTAATAGACATATTGTCGTATGGACCTAGAAGCATACCGGGGTTATAGAACGAAAAATTAGTGATGTTCGTATTGAGCTTCAACCGTTAAGTTGATGCATGGTCTATAACTGCAATGAACCATCACGATAAAGCAATAAAACGCCTAGATTACGATAAAACACCGTTGATATAAAGTTAGTGTTTTTCAACCAATGGTAAAGTGCTACCTGTATTTGATTACTTTTGTTATAGGTCATGGTGACTTGATGATGACGCGCTTCAAATTGTGAGACTACTGGTAAAAAGTACTATCGTTTTGCGAAATCCGAGAGATAATGTATTAAAATTTTCTATACAGTTTGCCACAAAAGTATTTATATTCCATTAAACGCGACTGCGTGATTCATATATAGTTTAACCTCCTACAATCATTAATCTTTTCATTGTTCAACGTTAAAATAACTCTATAGATTACGTGTAAACTTGCTTACCGAACAAGCCAAGCTGTCCTAAAGAAAGTTTGCGCGCCGGATCTTTCCCACGAGCTGGTCTTGTTTTTTCTTCGGAAGAAATGTGTCACGGCAGTTGACAACCTTGTCATATTAAGCATATCGATGAAAAATTAACTACATAATGTGCATTAGAGTTTTGATTTTAATTACATTTTTACATTGCTAAAACCGGATTTTCACAACATAATTTCGTCTATGCCTATTTTCCACTGGTGCAAAACTAGGGGGAGTCCTGGGACTCAGAACTCTCACCCCCAAAGACATTGGTTGGGGTGTTCGTAGTAGGCATGGACCTTCGACGGTTTGCTAAAACGGTGTCTCATACTCCTGCATTGTGCTAATCTTGTCCAACTTTGCCAAATTGTGCTAATTTTAACCAAATTTCTCTAAAAGTCGCAAAACTTTCCGCGAGCCCTGGGCGCCGTTCATGGGAGTGGCTTAACGTATCTTGAAGGGATTGGAGCAATACACTCAAAGAGAAATAACCGCCTATCGCGCCCCTATAAGCACTTACGCAACGCAGTCTAACAAATCTCAAATCCGGACTGTCCAAATATTTAGAGTTTTTTACACCGCTATTATTTTCCTGACATATATTTATAATCACTTCGCAAGGAACATTCGGAAATGAATTTTGAATGAAGATTATATCTTATTCCGCAATATATTTATTATCAATAAGTATCGGCTATGTATTATTAATCTATCTGTTAAACAAGTAGTTAAGGATATAGTTTGCGATATGGTTCGACGTACAATTCACACGCTAACAATAACTAACAATGGAGGGTACATATAAATGTATAAATACATATAACACAAGGAGACACAAGTAGGCCACGGAGGATCCATCTGCTCCTGTGGAACAGACGCAAATTCATTCCTACATCAAAGCCTTGATGACCACAGTGTGCAATCTCTTGGTACCTGCTGTATGATCTCGGCTAGTAAGCGACACCCTGCCATGGTAATATTTTTGATAAAAGGTTGAGGAATGTGAAATGATTTAAAATAACCATAAATTTATGTGTCATAAATATTATTCCTAAGGTTTGCAGACTGAAGCCGTTTCTACTTTAGCCACTACTACAAATTATTTAGGATTACAATATAAAATTAACTGCGAGATTTTGTTTAAACTACTTTCATGTACATATATCTTTCTGTATAAGCTTCTGGTTGATTACAGCTCAATTACCAATGCTTCAACCTATACTGTGGTTTTGATATTTCCAACATTTTGCAAATTATCGTGTATTTATACTAAGTAGTAGTTGCAGCATGTCTTGCCGTGAATTCACTGGTCTGTATTCCGAAATTTGAAGAGTTCAAGCGAGTGCGATAGCACGAGTTTGGAGGATTCATTGACTGTACAACAGTGCATACAAATGTTTGACTGCACGACTAGCCGTGCTACAGCTAATGCGCGACTAAACTTAAAGTGACCCCGCTAACCACCCTATTTTGCAACTCCCGGTGTCGAATCCATATTCGTTGTTACGCAACAAATAGGATTTTAGATTATATTCACTGGTCGCGAAGACTTAAAGGTTTTCATTCGGGTTATGACAATTCCGTAACATTTCATAGCGTTGAAACAGGATTCGCCTCTGTTCGCGAACAAATTTAATGGAACTGTGACGTCATAAACGGGACGATTATGTTATTTGTCAACTACTGTTCGCGACATATTCTAAAATGCAGTTTAGAAGTATATATTCCAGGCTAAAAGTTTTATAGCTATTAGATGAAACCGATTAATTTTAACTATAAATATATTAAAACGGGTGGATCTGGGGTTACTAACAGTTATTACTACAAACAAACAGTTACTGGCGAACCGATAACATAAATATAATAAGGATTGAAAAATCTAATATAAATACTTATCGTTACAACTGTTTGTCTTGTGATTTAAATTGTTTAATGATAGTTGGAATATTACGTGCCCCTATTATATAAAATACGCTATTAAGTTCCTTCATAAAATAATTCCCAAAATTTCCATTCTAAAAATAACATGACTATTTCGTATTCGGGTAGTTTCTTCAAGCTTTTGCTCCGTTGGAAAGGGAGCTTGTACAAAGCAGTTTGGATGGAGCTCGTCATATTTCTTTTTATTTACTACGTCATTAGCATCATTTATCGACTTGGACTAACAGAGAAACATCACAAAGAAACGTTTGAAAAAATCGCACACATGTTTGACGAGTAAGTTTTGTTGTTTAGTTTCATACAAAAGGTTAATATTCCAGTTAAAGAATTGACAATACTGTCCATAACCCGCTGGTTATGACAAATTCAAAATTGATAGACTTTTTCGCCAAACAGGCTGAGTTATGGAGTTTGTGGTTTGAACCCATATTTTCTAGTGTATCGTAATATAGTATTAGCGTAGATAATAGATATGTGAATGCCATTGGTTCACGTAAACAGTGAATGCTGTGGCCAAATCTGTACAAATCTACTTGTGATAAGAGCGAAATAATTAGCCTTTTTTAGTGTTAATATCACTTTTATCCTGTCATGCCTCCATAGTAAGTAAGCTAGATATAAAGTTAGTGGTAGTTGTGTCCATGCACTATTTTATGCATTACGTAATTTTGAGTCAACTAGGTCATTCAACGTGTTGCCACTTTTCCCGTCGACGAAATGGGAAAAGTTTGAGCTGATTTTGGTCCAGTTTTAGGCACGTTTTTCCTTTGTAACAAATACTGTGAGAACCCCTGTTTGTATATCAGAGTAGCACATAATATCACGTCCTCTGTGAAAATTTTGGCAAATCGATATACTTTTTATCGTGTAAATACAAATGATCGCATATAAACTTGGGTTAATTTTGGTATGCAAAGTGCGTTATTCAATAATGGCCCCTCCGCAAGTCAAGTCATAGACAAATACGCATGCGGAATATGTTAGCCTCTAAACAGATCGGATATGAAATATTACCGAAATAAGTCCGACAATCTGGTTTCGAACTGCAGCTGCTGCAGCAGAAATGTATTTTACATGCGAGTTGAAACTAGCTAGTATTAATTAATCTTGGCAAGTCTTAAGGATTTTATTAAAAATTATTAATGGCATTTATTGATTGCATTTGATATATTGCACAGAAGTATTTCGCTAATGACGTATATGTTCTAAACACTAAAGGACAAAATAACTATGGTTCTATGAGCCATGGCCTCATCATCTGCTCAAAATATGATGTTTTTGGCGACTTAATTCTGAAGTTTACTTTGAATTCTAATTTGTCCTAAATTAGTGTTTTCGGTGACATAGGGTTTATAAGACTTAACGTTCATAAGTATCTCAAAACTGATTTTTATAATATTAATCAAAAATATGTATGAACTTTTGGCATTATTAGTCTTACTGCGTATATGAATCTATCGAAACAGGCCCACAATTAATAATATCTGTTTGCTAATTTTCGTGCTCATTTTTAGGTATACAAAGCAAATTCCGATAACATTTTTACTCGGGTTCTACGTCGGTGCCGTTGTCAAACGATGGTGGGAGCAATTCCAGTTTGTCGCTTGGCCCGATGATATCCTTTCGTACGTTTGCATACTGGTTCCAGGCAGTACGCGTGCTCAAGTTCTTAAGCGTCGTCGTATTGCACGGTACGTTGGAATTCGATTAGTCACTTTTAATTTTGTATTGTATGTTGAAAAATGAATCAAATGTGTACAACAAAACTCTGAGCAAAAAGCGAAAGTTGTTTCTGACATACCATCTCCTGATTCTCATAAGCAAAGAAATTGAGCAGATTAATAGTGAGGAAAATAAAAAACGTTGCCAAAATTAATTTTGCGCAATACGTAATTTTTATCTGTATATAATGTATTTATAACCGTTGTGTTGAAACCCCAAGGTCACATCCAACATTAATTCGCACGCCGCTGCTGCGTTAGTTCGAAATGTTTGAGAGAAGCACCATAATTACGTATGCAAAATTGCCCAAAGTTAAACTTTGCGATGGTGGCAAGAAGTTCACAATAGTCTCTTTTAATTGAGTTCAGCCAATTGCAGAATGCACCTTCAAAATCAAAATTCCACGACTACTATTTAAAATTTTGACTATTGTTTATTTTATACTCTAATTACTTAACTAGCTCCAAATAAGTTTTACATTCTTTCTATTATTTTGCTTTTTTCCAACTAAACTTCAATTTTCAACCCAACGGTCACGGCGTAACATCTAGCAGCTATGAAACTCCGGCCTTTATAATAGTGTTCAAATTTAAATTGTAGCATGAACAAGCGCAAACTATGATTTTTCCAAATTCCAGGCTGTATAAATAGTATTTGCTCGACCAAGTTTAACCTTAGTTTCAAACTGCTAAAATAAGTGTATTTTAGCCAAGAATAAAGAAAATTGCTATAAATTTGCTTATATTTTTTATATAATTTTGTCACAAAAGTTAGATATTTATCCTACTTTGACATATATATATTTATTAAGAATTTGAACAGTTTTGTTTTGGTTTTTCCTAGATCCTTCAGCCCGATATTTCTCAGTTTTCAAGATACAATGACAATTTTCGTGCAGTTCGATTTAGTTCAGGAGGAAGTTCAGAAAATGTTCATTTCGGCGTTTATGATATTTCTTGAGTTTTAGAGTCACGGGTCACCAATAGAAATTTTGTTAAAATAGAAATATTGAAGAAAAAATTTAGTATCAAAAAATTTAGAAAAAATAAATTTTATAAAGTACAAACCGTATTACCAGCTGAGTTGATTGGTATGAATATTAGACGAGTCGTGTAAATCGAGTTAATGAGTCTAGTGATTCGGGAAATCATGTTAAGAAGTGACGCACATTTACGCTAGAGTACAAACCTAAGCTTGGGATTGAGCCTTATCTTAAGTCATTCAACCATAAATCTGTTCATCTGGTTTTAACAAATCCGCTCAGCTGGTCAATTCGGCTCTGATGATATATAAAATGCTACATTTATTGAAAAAAAAATTATGCGTTTTTCTGTGCCAAGAACGAAAGGGCCTTTGGGAAAACCCAAAATCATCGAGTTGTTACAAATGGCTAATATTCTATATATGGATATATATTTGAAAATAATGAATTTATCAAAGTTGAGGAACATGAGACTGCTCATATTTAATATAAGTATACATTATCTTCTGCTATAGTATTGCCTATTTATCAAAAAATTAAAGCGTTGAAGTAATATTTTGTGTCAATTTTGTCATAGTCCTTCGTCATTTGTCATGTAAAATGTTGAAATTATCCCAATTCAAAGTTGAAAGCAATATAATTTCCAGATATGCAAATGTGATATTGTACTGCGCAATAATGACCAGAACGCCGTAAATGCAAGTACTTTTTTGTGTTTGTACAATTCCTTGTTTTTTGCAACAGCCATAGTTTATTGGAACTTACCTGCCTCTGCTTCTACGTCATAACTAGACCAAAATTTTGTAATATTTATCGCTCATTTTCCCTACAATTTTAACTATTTGTTTGATAACTCTCATCTATTATATCTTCCTGGTATTATTAACTTGTTAGTTTAAGGATTAATATATCTTTCAAAAACCATTATTTCTAGTATAAATAATGCGTGGTTCACATTAAGATGCGTGCACTTACAGCACATGGTTACGCAAGAACCGTGATGGTGACGGTCATTACACTGCAGTTGCCGTTACATTGTAATGATCATCGTAGCAGTCGTTACAAGGTTGTGCGACAGCTGAAATTTTTGAACGGCACTTGTAGCGACTATAGTAGTGATGTTACTCTGTTTGTGACAACAAATTTTAAAGATACACGCTGATTGCAACGACAACTAAGTTTGGCAGCACGACGGTGTAACGAGGAATAATATCTTTGCACTGCAGCTGTAACAGAAAATCTAGGAGCTGCTCGCCAGTGTAACAACTGAGAAACACGTATGCCAGGTTTGTTAACTAACCCGTTTTTAAGCGAAATTATAGTCCAAGTGGGTGAATAATTGTATAGATAACAATAAGACATTATATACTAGTAAGTTGAAAAACGAGGAGAACCGCAGCGAGTGTGGTTACTCTGTGCTTATTGGCCATATGGTCGTTTTAAATTCAGGTCCCTAAGCCAGCCGCTTTAAGTGTCACGACTGCAATTATACACCGGTAATACTTCAACAACGCTACGGTCATTTTAGTGTTATATCTAAACCGAAGAACTCCTTATTTGTTCTTCCAATGATCAAAAAGGCAAAAAATTTTAAAGTTTATTAGTCAAAAATTTTATGAAAAATCGTAATTTGAAGAATGATTTTTACGTGGTAGGACCCCAAGACTTGCATTATTTGATGCATACTGCATAATTACAATATTGTCTTTTTTCATATTTAGCACCTCCGAAAAGGTATGGATGCTTTCGATTAATATACATACATCTATATAGGAAAAGTGACGAGATGACTATTTTGGTACCAAAATTTTCAAATTTTATTACGTTATTGGTGCACAGGGTTAATAACACTGCCAGCTTGATGTTTAAACAATGAAACCAGCGCGTTTAACTAATAAAGTAACCCTATAATGCAATAGTTCATCGCGACAAGCAAGAAACGCGTTAAAAATTTAAACTTTTTCGGGTGTTTTTTAAAGTATGGCTCATAGCTCGAAGAATCGCACTTTTTAACCACAAAATTACGACGACGCTTTTGCTCGTATCCTTAATGCTCCTGGTAGCGTGAGAAATTTATACATTCAAACGTCCTGAATAAGCTACTACTTCGTATTGTACTTAATTGCCTTAAATTAACGACATGCATGACAAGATTAATAATCCGATTGATTGTAATTTTGTTCGCTTTTGTTGCGATTTCAGATGGCTCAATTTAACAGCAGCACTCGCATGGCGCGACATCTCGGTGAGCGTTCGCCGTCGGTTTCCGACGCTTGATCACATTGTGTCAGCTGGACTCATGACGCCGGCTGAAATGAAAATCCACGAATCGCTCACTGCGAATACTCTAAAATGGTGTATTCCAATCCAATGGATTGCCAAAGTCGTTGTGAAAGATCTTGATCGCCAACAAATAGGCGGAAGTCCACCGATATTGGCTCATTTTTTTCGCGAACTCAATACGTTTCGAAATTGTTTTAAAAATCTCTATTGCTACGATTGGGTCTGTATCCCATTGGTCTATACGCAAGTTGCAGCGCTTGCAACGTACGGCTATTTTACACTTTGCTTAATTGGACGTCAATTTTTACGGACGTCAATGGTTGATTTGTATTTTCCCATTTTTACCGTTTTACAATTTGCGTTTTACGTTGGATGGTTTAAAGTACGTAGGTCATTTGTTTTGCTGGTACAAAGCCAATGTCCTAATGTTAAAACTAGGCTGTTTATAGCTATTCTAAAATAGCAATTTTATTGTGTTCACGCTGTAAAATTTAACTGTGTCCAGCTTATGTACATATCTTGAAGTATAGATGTACCTGACAGCTGAGTCATAAACACTAGTATGGCGTATGAACTAGCAACACATGCTTAGTTTTGAAGCTAACATGACAGTTCATGACATCAGAAAATTATATGTCCAAATTATGTTAACTACATTGTAATTGCTCAAAAAGATAGCTGGCATGAGCGGGGTAAGCGGCCTCTAGTCACAAATTGATGCTCCTCTTAGCGAAGTAGTTTTGTATTAAAAAGCAATCCACAGTTTAGTTTTAAATTAATTTTTTACTCACTTGTATTATTTCCTCCCATGCGGCCTAGCCTTGACTGCATATTATACATATACGTTTTGGTTTGTATATGTTATATCTAATGGTCCTGCAAGAGGCATCGAAAGAGATCACTCACTTTTTGACGAACCCAAAAAAATTAAAATGATGGAGCTGTAATAAAATGATGTCAACGAACGACCTAATCTAGTTTTTGCCTGCCTCTCCAATTTTAAAAAGCTACCCTTGGATGCTGCTAACTTCGTCGATGATTGAAGATAATCACAAATTTGAGTAATTCGCATTTGCCTATTCGGCGTTTGGACGCTATAAAACTGGATGACTTTTACTTTTGTAGAAGGTAACCGGTTTGATTTCGTTGGTTAGCTGATAGTCAGTTTCCGCTTTTTTGTGCGCGTTTTTCAATTATGTGGAGTTGCAAAGTAATAACGACATAGGTCATACATGATGACGCTCAGGGTATCATGAGTGTAGCAGGGTCCCCGGGGGTGGGCGAATGTCGTCTTGGGATCGTAGAATTTATCGTGGTTAGATCCTCCGGGGGAGAGGTTGGGAGGAAAAAACTTACGACTTCCACCTCACCTTGTTTTTTCCATCTCACCGAGAACAGAATTTTGCCAATTTTAACCCCATTTTTGCCAGTGCACCTTATTTTTGTCAAATGGGGTTCGGATGGGATAGTAGGGTGGTACGTTAAGGGAGGTTAGACAAGGGCCTTGGGGGATCAGCGGCCTCAAGGGGAAGCTCCCTGAACCCTGCTTCGGCCTGAATGGTATAGATGTAGAAGGTCCATCGGCATCGAAGGCGTTTAGTGGTTCCGGCAAGCGGTGAGAGCTCTCGGCTTCCGGGGATATGTTTGACTTAGCTGCGGTCCGACCGTTATGATTTAACCACGCTATCCCTTATGGACCCGAATAAATAATGGGTATTTTTTGTAAATGTGTATTCAGCAGTTACTCTACGTAAATAAAGTCAATATCATCCTAATGCCAAAACTTGTAAAACAGTGAATTCGAATTTCTGCATTCGATGTAATTTGACTAATCGTAGTCAAACTGTATTGATTAAATGTACTAAATGTTGGGCTGCTGAATTCTTGTTTAGCTAATCGGCAATTAAATTCTTACACCCAAATTTGGACGCAGGAACAATCATGACACAGAATTTGACAAACGTTTTGACTACATATACTTTCTCAAATATTTCATTAGCTGGACACAGTTAAATTTTCAGCGTGAACACAATAAAATTGCTATTTTAGAATAGCTATAAACAGCCTAGTTTTAACATTAGGACATTGGCTTTGTACCAGCAAAACAAATGACCTACATTATTAAACCATCCAACGTAAAACGCAAATTGTAAAACGGTAAAAATGGGAAAATACAAATCAACCATTGACGTCCGTAAAAATTGACGTCCAATTAAGCAAAGTGTAAAATAGCCGTACGTTGCAAGCGCTGCAACTTGCGTATAGACCAATGGGATACAGACCCAATCGTAGCAATAGAGATTTTTAAAACAATTTCGAAACGTATTGAGTTCGCGAAAAAAATGAGCCAATATCGGTGGACTTCCGCCTATTTGTTGGCGATTAGAGATCTTTCACAACGACTTTGGCAATCCATTGGATTGGAATACACCATTTTAGAGTATTCGCAGTGAGCGATTCGTGGATTTTATAGTTTAGCCGGCGTCATGAGTCCAGCTGACACAATGTGATCAAGCGTCGGAAACCGACGGCGAACGCTCACCGAGATGTCGCGCCATGCGAGTGCTGCTGTTAAATTGAGCCATCTGAAATCGCAACAAAAGCGAACAAAATTACAATCAATCGGATTATTAATCTTGTCATGCATGTCGTTAATTTAAGGCAATTAAGTACAATACGAAGTAGTAGCTTATTCAGGACGTTTGAATGTATGAATTTCTCACGCTACCAGGAGCATTAAGGATACGAGCAAAAGCGTCGTCGTAATTTTGTGGTTAAAAAGTGCGATTCTTCGAGCTATGAGCCATACTTTAGAAAACTAAAAAAAATGTTTAAATTTTTAACGCGTTTCTTGCTTGTCGCGATGAACTATTGCATTATAGGGTTACTTTATTAGTTAAACGCGCTGGTTTCATTGTTTAAACATCAAGCTGGCAGTGTTATTAACCCTGTGCACCAATAACGTAATAAAACTTGAAGCTTGTGGTACCAAAATAGTCATCTCGTCACTTTTCCTATATAGATGTATGTATATTAATCGAAAGCATCCATACCTTTTTAGGAAATACTAAATATGAAAAAAGACAAATATTGTAATTATGCAGTATGCATCAAATTTTGCAAGTCTTGGGGTCCTACCACGTAAAAATCATTCTTCAAATTACGATTTTTCATAAAAAAACTTTGACTAATAAACTTTAAAATTTTTTGCCTTTTTGATCATTGGAAGAGACAAATAAGGAGTTCTTCGGTTTAGATATAACACTAAAATGACCGTAGCGTTGTTGAAGTATTACCGGTGTATAATTGCAGTCGTGACACTTAAAGCGGCTGGGGGCCGGACCTGAATTTAAAACGACCATATGGCCAATAAGCACAGAGTAACCACACTCGCTGCGGTTCTCCTCGTTTTTCAACTTACTAGTATATAATGTCTTATTGTTATCTATACAATTATTCACCCACTTGGACTATAATTTCGCTTAAAAACGGGTTAGTTAACAAACCTGGCATACGTGTTTCTCAGTTGTTACACTCGCAGAGCAGCTCCTAGATTTTCTGTTACAGCTACCAGTGCAAAGATATTATTCCTCGTTACACCGTCGTGCTGCCAAACTTAGTTGTCGTTACATTCAGCGTGTATCTTTAAAAATTGTTGTTACAAACAAGTAACATCACTACTATAGTCCAAGTGGGTGAATAATTGTATAGATAACAATAAGACATTATATACTAGTAGTTGAAAAACGAGAGAGAACCGCAGCGAGTGTGGTTACTCTGTGCTTATTGGCCATATGGTCATTTTAAATTCAGGTCCCTAGGCACGGTTTAAGTATGTGCAATATACGCATTAATCTTCAACAACGCTACGGTCATTTTAGTGTTATATCTAAACCGAAGAACTCCTATTTGTTCTTCAATCAAAAAGGCAAAAAATTTTAAAGTTTATTAGTCAAAAATTTTATGAAAAATCGTATTAATTTGAAGAATTTTACGTGGTAAGTTGCCCAACTTGCATTTATTTGATGCATACTGCATAACTTATAAATATTTCCGATTAATATACATATACATCTATATAGGAAAAGTGACGAGGATGTTTGATTCCAAAATTTTCAAATTTTATTACGTTATTGGTACAGGGTTAATAACACTGCCCACTTAAATGTGAGATAAAACCAGCGCGTTTAGCTAATCAAAGTAACCCTATAATGCAATCATTTCCATCGCAACAAGCAAGAAAACGCGTTAAAAGTTAAACTTTTCGGGTGTTTTTTAAAGTCTGTCACTCATAGCTCAATCTCACTTTAACCACAAAATTCACCAACAATCTATCATGCTAATGTTGCCTAGATTTTTTTTTTTTTTTTTCGTTTACTCTAACCCCTAATTTACTACTTGGGTACTACTTAATACCTAATTAACGACATGCATGACAAGATTAATAATCCGATTGGTAATTTTTTGTTCGCTCTTTTTTGTTGTCGAATAATTTTTCGCACACTCATGGCGCGACGCTCGTAGAGTCACCGTAGTTTTCGTCTCGTTTGATAATTTGTGTCGCCTAGAATAACAGCCAGCTAGCTAATGAAAATCCACCAAATTCCCACTATCAATCTATTTAATAATCTATCAATCTAATGGATTGCCCAAATTCATTTATAAAATTCTAATAATCACCAATAAAGTGTAACAAATTCACCCAATAATTTCCTAATTTTTCGCTCTGTTTCAAAATTGTTTAAAAATCTCTATTGTACGATAAATTCTATCCATTCGGTCTATCACCAAGCTAGCGTTTAGAATAATTTATTTACACTATATTTAATAAAATTCATTTACACTATATTTGATATTTTAGCGCATAACCAATTATTTTTTCGATTTTTTCGTTGATATTTTTGAGACGCGTAGCGTTCTGCCAATTTACTCTAATGTTCTGCCAAAATTCACCCAATATTTTTTTTCGTCTAAAAATAGCTATTTTTGTTAACAATCTAATAATTTAACTGTGGCTAATGGGAATTTTGAGAGTATATGTAGTCAAAACGTTTGTCAAATTCTGTGTATAAATTGTACATCCATTAATATTAATTTAATTGCCGATTGCCACCAACAAAAATTCACACCCATTCATACATTTAATCAATACAGTTTGACTACGATTAGTCAAATTACATCGAATGCAAGTTCAATTTGTTTTCAGTTTTTAGGCATTATGATATTGAGTTTATTACGTAGAGTAATCCCCCTGAATACACATTCAAAAAATACCCATTATTATTCGGTAGGTGAGGGATAGCGTGGTTAAACGAGTAACGGTCAAACCGCAGGGTATAGTCGAACGTGCAGCCGAGAGCCACTTGCCCGGAACCACTAAACATTTCACTTCAATGCCCAAAATGGACCTTCTACATCTATACCATTCAGGCCGAAGCAGGGTTGGAGCTTCCCCTTGAGCCGCCAAGGCCTTTGTCTAACCTCCCTATTTGAGCGTACCACCCTCTGGTGCCATGCCCAAACCCCATTTGACAAAATCGGTGGCTCGGCAAAATAGGGTTAAAATTGGCAAAATTCTGTTCTCGGTGAGATGGAGAAGCGAGGTGAGGTGGAAGTCGTAACTTTTCGCCGACACAGGAGGTTGTGAGCACGATGATCTACGATCCAAGACGATTTCGCCCACCCCGGGGAGCCTGCTACACTCATGACCCCTAACGTGGTGGCGCTATGTGATTTTATTACTTGCAACTCCATAATTGAAACACACACAGCGGAAACTGACTATCAGCTAGCCAACAAATTCGAACCCGGTTCTCTACTACAAAAAGTAAAATTCATCCGGTTTTATAGCGTCCAAACGCCCCAATAGGCAAATAGTACTCAATTTATTGATTATCTTCAATCATCAACAAAGTTAGCTAAGGGTAGCTTTTTAAAATTAGAAAGCAGGCAAAAACAGTATAGGTCGTTCGTTGACGTCATTTTATTACAGCTCCATATTTAATTTTTTTGGGTTCCTTCAATCCTATTTGCAGGACCATTAGATATAACATATACAAACCAAACGTATATGTATAATATGCAGTCAAGGCTAGGGGCCAGTGGGAGGGAATAATACAAGTAGGAATTAATTAAACTAAACTGATATTTTGGTGCAAAACTACTCGCTAAGGAGCATCAATTTGTGAGTAGAGGTGCCGCTATGCACTATTTTAACAATTGATGGGCAATGCTCGTTATATGTACGTCTCGTTACAATTACTGTATTGCTGTTCAACG